>JAOTAZ010000008.1:9894539-9905508 GCA_025629785.1 Erythroxylum oxycarpum | reverse complement strand
TACTACGAACAAAGATGACTAATTGCAAACCAATATCAACTCCTATGGCCAGTTCAATGCATCTATCCAAGACTCAAAGAGCAACACTGTCAGAAGATGAGGTATTTCTGTATAGAAGTACAGTTGGAGCGCTATAATATCTTACTCTCACTTGTCCAGATATTGCTTACTCTATAAATAAAGAATGTCAGTATTTACAAGCTCCAACTGATACTCATTGGGCAACAATAAAAAGAATACTTCGCTACATTAAGGCAACTCCATCCATGGGGATCTTCATTCAGCAGTCAAAATCCCAGCTTCTTAGTGCCTTCTTTGATGCTGACTAGGCAGGATGCCCTGATGATCGAAGGTCTACAAATGGTTTTGTTGTTTTCTTTGGACCAAATCTTGTGTCTTGGAGCTCTCGAAAATAGCCAATAGTCTCCCTATAACATCTCGATACCCAAGTTAAGGCTAGAATAATAATTTATGAGAAAGTATTGTAAAATTAGGAAATACACGTCATGCATAAGTTAACTGTGACATACACATTTATTTTGCACATTCATATGATCTTTCAGCTCAGATATCCAAAAATTACAAACTTTATGCCAATTTAAAGATAAGAGAATAAGCTACAACTTTGGTAAAGACAACTCAGCCTAATTCCGCCTACATCAATACAGTTTATTCAATAACCACAGGATATGATTCTTGTCCCTGACAGTGCTTTAGCTTAAGCTACAACTCACTTTCACGCCAATTTTGAAAATCATAGAGACAAAATTAAAATTCAACTTCTTCACAAAAATTGTAGAAATATGTGTCTAGTTTTATATGAATCAAAAATTAACTCATTCAAAAATCTGTAACTCAAGTTATAATTAGAAAATCGAAGCATAATCATGAAAATTTCCAGTTCATAACATTCCAGCAGACTTCCACACTTTCATCTTATCAATCACTTTCAAATCAATTCAGATAACTCTAAATTTTTATGGAGAGAAAGAAATATGTCTTAGGAATCCATTGGTTCAAGTTTCAAGTCATTTGAAGTTCAGATGCAGAAGTTATGGGCAAAAACTCAAGTTGTGCAACAAAACAATTCTACTTCAAAATTACATGTCAACACCAACGTCAACACCAACGTCAAACACTATTCATCATCATCTTCTTCTTTCTTTCTTTTTCTACTGCCATTTTTGTTTTTTTTTTTTTAAGTTTAACCTCATGTCATTTCTCTGAAATGACTTCTAAACTCATTTTTTCTCTCATCAATACTCACCATAACCTCAAAACAATTTAGAAATAATCATCCACTTCAAATATCACGAATCCAAAATTCACTTCTCCCTCTCTCTCTACTATTTTTTCTGCACTTTTCCATTTCTTTTTCCTTCCCTCCTTAGTCCACGTTTATGTTTTCTTACTCCTTAAAACACAACACCTTTATGTTTTCTTTAACTCTACCTCACATACATCCATCACTACACTACCCAGATATTTACGCATATATATATATAACAGGAACAGAGCATGTTTAACTCCATATATGTTTCTGCATGCATTTTAATAACCAACAATAACCTCATCCAAATTGTCATCTCATATCATTAAATTCATCTAAATCCATTTCTACTAATACCCAAACAATTCATAGTCGTATAGAGCAAGATAACCTTCTGCGTATTTCTCAGTACAAAACAGAGTATATGATCATCATTTTCCTAGAATTTTACACTCTTCCTAAACACAATTTCAATGATTCTTCTAGCTCCAACTCACCTCAACAATATCTTACAACATACGGTTCCTCAAACATGCATAAACAACATATCCATGGTTTGCAAATCTTCAGTTAATTTATTCATCACCGAAACCTTAATCTTCAAACCCATGCATGCACGTATATATTTACACTGTAGAAATACCATCCGAACTACTTACATGGTTCCACAAAATTTCCAATAGATGAGAGAGAATCAATAGCACAAAAAGTTCAACACTTGCAGTTTCAATGGGCGAACTAGAGGAGAGTTTGGTAAAGGAGTTGTTCCGGTGAAGAACAAAAACATAAAGATATATTATCAAGCTTAGCAATTTCTCTCCAACAACACACTTAACTACGTGTGTTCCTTGCATGTAGGCCAAGTGTCAACATACAAGGCTGCCACATTTCACAATACAATTTAGCCATTTTTCATATATATTTAAAATCACCACGTGTCACGATATAATTGGTCCACTTTTCAATATTTTTCTGAATTTCACCAAAAATACCAAAATTGCTAAAACATATTTTAATCACATTAGTAACTTAATTATACCCGAAAAATGTCATGAATGCATGTACAATCATATTAATGTGCAAAAATGTGCATGTCATAATTAGCATAAGCATGAATTGTACTTTCTAATTTCTCAATAATTTCTCATAATACACAATTCTAGCCTTAACATAAGAAACGAGATGTTACATTATGTCTTCAATCGAACCCTTTCTAGTATACTATAATTGCATACTCTTTTTATTATTCTTCATAAGGTTTTTGAAAAAGCAAAGAAGAAAAGTATGCAATTGTATTGCTTTTTTGATGTGTTTCGATGAAATGCTTTACACTGTATTTATACATGTCTTTAGAATCTAAATTGTTAAGATAACAACAGAAAATGAATTCAAATGAGATATAAAATTATGCCAAGAAAAAATTATACGTAATCTCATAAAGTAGAGAAATCTACACATGTTTATCATCTGTAATATGGTAGGATCAGAGAAAGATTTGCACATGTTTATCAACCCCCCTCAAGCTCACAGTGAGTGGTCATGGTGAGCTTGCCACGAAGTCGTTGAAAAGCATATGATGATAAAGCCTTGGTCATGATATCAGCAGTTTGATGACGGGAGGATAAATGTTGAATGGATAGAGCTTTGCTAGTGATCAAA
Organism: Erythroxylum oxycarpum; assembly: GCA_025629785.1. Classification (NCBI taxonomy): domain Eukaryota; kingdom Viridiplantae; phylum Streptophyta; class Magnoliopsida; order Malpighiales; family Erythroxylaceae; genus Erythroxylum; species Erythroxylum oxycarpum. The sequence continues at coordinate 9,902,579 of JAOTAZ010000008.1, read as the reverse complement.
TCTTTGACAAAGTGAATATCAATCTCGACATGTTTTGTGCAAGTATAAGTGATTGGATTAGTCGTACGAAATGTGGCATCGAGATTATCACACCAAAGTGTTGGTGTGAGGTGAGAGAAACCAATTTCTCCGAGAAGGGACTTAATCTAACAAATTTCAGTAGCAGTAAGAGCTATGCTTTAATATTCAGCTTCAGTGCTAGATCTGGCAACAGTGGGTTGTTTCTTATCACTCCAAGATATGAGATTTGGACAAGAAAGACACAGTAACTAGATATGGATCAACAATCATTAGGACACCCTACCCAATCAACATCACAGTAAGCTTGAAGGGAGAGGGAGGTTGGTCAAGTTAAGTAGAGACTAGAAGTGGGTATAGATCGAAGGTATCGAAGTATTCGTTTAATTGCAGTCTAGTGAATGTTGGTAGGACAATGAAAGAATTGAGAGACTTTATTAACTGCAAACTGAATGTCAAGACGAGTAAGATAAAGATTTTGGAGAGCACCAACAATGCTTCTATACTCAAAAGGATCAGACAGTGGTGTACTATGATTTTTAGAGAGAGGAAGAGTGGGGGGTGATTCGTGTAATGGCAAGTTTGGATTGGGAAAGTCCTGTGTGAAGAAAGAGATCATTGGTGTACTTAGACTGGGTGAGTAATAGTCCTATAGGTGTGGTTATGGCTTCTATGCCAAGGAAGTTATGAAGAGTACCGAGATCTTTGATAGAAAAGGCATTGTTAAGTTCATGAATGAGAGTCGTGATGAAAGAGGGGAAGAGCCGTTAAGGATTATTTCATCAATATAGACTAGAAGAAATGTTGTATGGGAAGAGGTGGAGTGACCAAATAAGGACGTATCCGATTTGGTAGAAATAAAATTAAGATCAAGGAGCTTTTGAATGAGACGCTAAAACCAGGCCCGTGGAGCCTATTTGAGCCCATAAAGAGCTTTATGAATAATAAAAACATGATAAGGTTTATGAGGGTTAAGAAATCCATAAAGACCAATTCGAGGAGATGTCCGTTAAGGAATGCATTGTGGACATCAAGTTGACGGATAGACCAATTTTGAGATAAAGCAATGGTAAAGATGAGGCAGATAGTGGTAGATTTGACAACAGGACTAAAGGTATCAGTGTAGTCTATACCAAGAGCTTGATGATATCCTTTGGCAACTAGATGAGCTTTGTAGCGATCTAAGGTACCATCAGGATTTGTTTTTGTGTGAAAAACCCATTTGCATCTAACAATATTAGCATTAGGAGGTGGGGGGACAAGGGTCTAGGTATGATTGCGATGTAGAGCAGTGAATTCATCAAGCATAGCTTGGTGCCAATGTGAAAATTTGTTTGCTTGAGTGAAGGAGGTGAGGTCGGGGTCATGTAGGTTTTGTGTGGTGGTAGAATATGTGACATAGTCTGAAAGAAATCTAGGAATACAAGTATTGTCATGTGTGTGAGTGATCAAATGTTGTTGAGGCACTAAGGAAGGAGGTGGTATAGCTGATGTGATTGTGGATGATAAGGAAGGGGTTTAAACTGGTAGTGGTAGGGAGATTGTAGAGGAAAGGGATGTGGAACATGTCAATGGGGAGGAAGTGGCATAAGGAAAAATATTTTCAAGAAACCAAACATGTCGTGAGGTGTAATGTTTAGAGGTAACAAGATCAAGGCAATGATACCCTTTGTGTTGTGGTGAGTACTCGATAAAGACACATTTGGCAGATTTTTAAGTGAGTTTGTCATTACGAGATGCCTTAAGAAAAGGAAAGCAGGCATAACCAAAGACACAAAGGTGAGATAGATCAGATGGTTTAAGAAATAAGATTTCATGAGGAGACTTATGATTGAGGACAGGGGTGGGGAAAAGATTGATGAGATAGGTAGCGGTAGAGAAAGCTTCAAACCAGAAGGATTTGGGTAGGGAGGTGTGAAGGAGGAGAGTAAGGCCGGTTTTAGTAATGTTACAGATTTTGCGTTTGGCAAGGCCATTTTGTTGTGGAGTATAAGGACATGAAATGCAAAAAGAGATGTCATGTATGTTGAGATAAGTGGTAAAATAACCTTTGATGAGTTTAGGAACTCCATTGCACTGAAAAGTTTTAATAGGAGTGGAAAAGACTGAAAAGTTTTAATAGGAGTGGAAAAGAAGTTTTGATGTGTGAGTTTTGAAGGTTTGAAATCAAGAAAGTGCTTGATTTTTGTGGGTAAAAAGGAAAATCCAAGTGTAACGATTGAAGTCGTCGATAAAAATAATAAAGTAATGGCAATCAGAAAAAGAAGGTGATGGTGACAGAGTCTAAATATCATAGTGAATAATATGTAATGGCATAGTAGTGACATAAGATGATAAAGAAAAAGGAAGACAAGTACTTTTCCCTATCAAACAGGAAGTTCAATCATTTAATACACGGGTGGACAATTTAAAGGGGAGAGATAATCTAGAGAGGATGGTGGAACATGGATGACCTAAGCGTTGATGCCACAGAGTGAGTGGAGTAGATGCAGGTTGGAGAGCAAAAGGATTAGGAAAGCTTAGGAGAATCTGCATAAGATAGGGATTATTGTGGATGGATCCCTTGAGTAATGGTATCTTGGTGTTGAGATCCTTCACAATGTAACCAAAAGGGTTAAACTCAATAAAACAAGAGTTATCTTTAATGAACTTAGCTACTGAAAGTAAATTTGCAGTAAGATTAGGGACAACTAAAACATTATTGAGGTAAAGGGGACAAGTTGGAGTGGAGAGTGTGACATTACCAGCGGAGGAAATAGGAAGCGTTTGCCCGTTATCGACAATCACTTAATTTGACCATTGAATGGAGTTTCAGGGTCAATGAGATGACAGTCAGGTGCCATATGAGATGTAGCACCAATGTCAGGAAGCCAATCAACAATAATACTAGGATAAAATTGGGATTTAATAGAGGAATGTTGAATATTGAGAGCAAAAAAGGTAATAGGTAGACTATTAGGGTCAAGTGGGCGATTTTTGGATTTAGAGTATCTAAAATGGCAATGAACTGCTATATGGCCCCATTTCCAACAAATTTGACTTCAAGGAGAAGGTTTAGAGGGATTATGGTATTAGAAGTGAGAATAGAATTGGGCTTGATACGGTTGGGCTTGATGCTGGAGGGTGTAGGATGCATGTTTGGGCTGGGAGGAAAGCCAGAGAGGTGATCTAATTCATTTAGGCCAAGAAAGTGTGTATTGGGCTCGGTGTGGTGCGAGCGACCTCATTTGCTTCGGAAGCCCCCACATCCGCTGCTAGGATGAGAAGAATGATGGTGAGAGAGGGAAGCTGTGAAGGCTGTGTCTAGTGGTGTGGACAAGAGGAAAGAGTGGAGGCGTTGTTCATGGATAAGAAGCTTCATCTGAAGCTCACCGAAGGAGATTTTGCTTTCGCGTTGCTCAATTGCTGTGATGAACGCTTCGTAATCTGCAAGTAAACCATTTAAAGTAAAAAGAACAAGATCATCATCTAAAATATGGTCTCCAATAGCTGCTAATTCATCTGCTGTGTGTGAAATGATGTCAAGATAGTCAGTAATGGAATGTTGTCCCTTTTTTTGGGTATGAAATTTCCACTAAAGCACAGAACGTTGAGAACTGGATTATTGTGTAAAGTGGTGCTCCAGGTTTAGCCAAAGGTCACAGGTAATGGTGCATCTGATAACAAGACGTACAAAGGAGCTAGACAGGGAGGTAGTGAGAAAACAATATACGAGTATCAAACTTTTGCCACATGAGGTATTCTGGAGAGTCATTGTCTAGATTAGTGTCAAGTGGAAGGACAATGCCATTGACATATCCGAAGAGGTCAGAGGTGATAAGGATAGCTTGTATTTGGTTGAACCAAATAAGATAATTAGATGAATCTAATTGGGTAGTTAGGAAATTTGTAATTTGGTTGAAGGGTAGTGTGGGAGAAGTAAGGTTGGCCATTGAAGTGTGATTGTGTTGTGCTGGTTCTACTACTGTTATATACGGACTAGGTGTTTGAAGAAAGGACTAGGTGAAGGTTGTGTTTGCAAAAAGAATGTGTCTTGTGTTTGTGCTTTGGGCAGGTGTGGTTAAATGTAGATAGAATACGTGTATGTAGCTAAAAGAAATGTATAGGCTCTAATACCATGAATAGAGAAGAAAAGTTTGCAATTGTATTGCTTTTTTGATATGTTTCAATGAAATGCTTTACACTGTATTTATGCATGTCTTTGGAATCTAAGTTGTTAAGATAACAACAAAAAATAAATTCAAATGAGATATAAGATTATGCTAAGCACAAATTATATGTAATCTCATACAGTAGAGAAATCTGCACATGTTTATCATCTGTAATATGGTAGGATCAGAGAAAGATCTGCACATGTTTATCAGTTTTCATATATGTAGCCTTTGTGCATTTGTGTTAAAACATGATAAATAAGCTTGGACATCAAGCCCTTACATTTATATTTGTTAGTTAGGCTTTGCATAAGAAGAACTGTTGATGTTATTGCTAGATTTTGAGAAATTGAAAAAGGAATAAAAGGAATAAAAGGAATTGACAAAAAAAGTTATATTGCTTTGGCTTGTTATTGCTTATAATATTTTTCATATTACTTAGTGACATATTTTAGGCCTATTTATAATCGAATGAAATTGGTAGTAACTTTTAAAATATTCTAGATATTTTGTCTTAGTATTTATTTTATTTTAAAATTTTTATTTTTTTGGACTTAGAATTCATATAAATTATTTCTTTATAATTAATTATACACAATTTTCTAGGCTTTTTTAATTATTTTTTCATGCTTTCCTAGACATTATGGATTTATTTTTTCACAATTTTCTAGACTATTTAGATTAATTTTTAATACTACTCCCTGATCTAAAAAAGTCCGCATATATGGTAATTGGTCATCGATCTTCCAAAACTTCATTTTGATCTCTCCTGAAGTGGTGCCTTATCTTAATGTACTTTATTTACCTATGAAATATTGGATTTTTTGTCATTGCAATGGTTTATTTATTGTCACAATGAATCACTATTGGGTCCTCTATGTCTTGTTGTAGATCTTCCAAAACTCTTATGAGAAATACAGCTTCACATGCATCGCTTGTTGCAACCATACGTTCTACTCCAACGAAAGATAGTACAACAACCTTTTGTTTTTGATGCTCATGATTTTGCTGTATCCAGTTGTATTTTTTTTCTTCTATCTATGCTTACAGTCCAATCGCTATCCATATAGCTTGTCAAATTATTATTTCTTTTTGTCTCATAGGACGCCAGATTTCTTTATACCTTTGACATGTCTCAGTATCCTATAAGCTCCCATAAAATGTGCTTTACTTGGATCACTCATGAATTTGGACACTTATCGCATGCACAATCTCTGGTCTCATGTTTGTCAAGTAGATTAGCGAACCAAATATATTTCCGTATGTTGTTGCATCATCTTTCTCTTGTCTATTATTCTTGGACAACTTCTCATTCATTGTCATAAGTGTGGCAAGTGGTTGACAGCCTTTCATGCAAAAAATTTAAATAGGTCATCCATATATTTTTCTTTTTCCAAGCTCTAGTTTGACTTAAATGCTAAAGAAATGTCTCATGAGTCCAAGTTCACTCATTTAATACTCTTTTATCATGGCCCTCTTAAACTCTTCCGGTCATCTTTGTAATGCTTCTTGTGTAAATAAACTCATTCATGTATAGGCATATTATTAGGAAATCATGTATTTGGGCTTTTGGTGAAGCCATGCTCTACAAGGTATTTTTCAATCTTGCTTCTAATCTGTATTTTTTGTTCTTATCAAATGAGTGATTTGAATGTGAAATTATTTATGAAGAAATCACTCCTAAAACTTAATACTACAACTTTAAGAAAAGAGTAAAATGATGCTAAAAGAGGATATTATAATACATAAATGAAATTCTTAGTAAAGTATGATATTGACTCAGATTTATAAAGATCAAATTTCAGGAAAAGGACATCTTATGATTAAACAAAAAAATAGAAAAAGGAAGCAATGATTAAAATATATATATATATATAAAACTGAACCATCACTTGCTGTGGGCCAAAACTTTGATAAAATGAGAACCCTTATAGTAATTTTTTATTGATGAGAAAAGGTACCATAAACTTGGCACGCAACCATTATTCTTCGTACGTTAATTGTAGCAAACATATATAAGGATATTATTTAGGCTCTCCACACATACTAGGTGCACGGAACATGCGGGCCATTAGCCAGTCCCAGGTACTTGTTCAACTTTTCCTTCACGATCAACATATAAAAAGACCCTATTCCAATCAAGGTCCTTGGTGGTAATGTTTGGTGGAACCATCAGAATCCTAATTCCTGGTATGTCCTCCTTTATCTTCTTTATAGCTTCCTCCGCTGGCAGGCCAACTAATTCCGGCCATGTCTTAGATTCCGGACGGTTTGGCACTGAAACATTGAAACCCCGTAAGCAAAGAAGTTGTTGTCGCCATGATCGATGATAAACAACATAAAAAGAAAACGTATAGTTTCTGTACAGAAAATGTCAATAATTCCTAACTTTAGTCTGAAGTAAGGGCAGTTTCAAACAATATTTACACTAAGAAGGTCTTCAGATGAACCATCTTTCTTATCTCTGGGTTTAGTATGAGATATTTATTTTAGGACTTAAAACTTAAAAGCCATCTTTAATACACAAAAGATGCAAGGGACCAACTTAGCTACCTGGGCAAGATGGAGTCTTGTCATCAGTTGGTATTTTCGGTTCCTCAATGCAAGTGGGCTGCTGCTTCTCTCCGGCCATGCTATAACTATGAATCCACTATGTAGTTATTTTTCAAGCTGTCTAATGCGTGGAGATTCAGTAGCACCAACGTTGGCTTTTATAGAGAGAGGAGCTTGGAACCTCATTAGTTTATCACCAAGGTTTGTTATAGTAGAAAACTAATGAGAACAATAAAGACATAAATTCATTTATCTACACAATTTACGTATTTTTGTAGATATTGGAATGGGAAAAACGTGGTTGTACATTTAATCAATTAGCAACTTTTGCTTTCTGTCACCCACCTAAAGGGACTGCAGCTTTGTCCTTTGTTAGAAACTTGTCTTTCTAATTGCTTTATTACCCCTTCTTGCTAATTGTACGACAATTAAAATTATACAACAAATTCATCTGTCTATTAATTTATCACATATATTAAATAAAGTTCCAAATCAAGATTGCTGTGTTTACAGGCTTTTAAAAAAATAATGAACTAACAAATCTTTTATAAAAAAATTTAAGAGAAATAATTATAAAACCTTTTATATATATTGAATATAAACTCAATTCTTTCTAATAATGAACCTAACAATTAAGAGGACTAATTAATTAAACAAACCGGATGAATACTGTCATCATAGGTAAGTAAAAATATACAAAAAAATTGTGGCAGTTTTATAATAAAAATAACTAGCCATGTAGTGTTTATGTTGATTATGTTATTGTTGTTTAGTTACACTGAAATCATGGCCAAATTGTAGATATAATACTTGAAGTTGGATCCTTATTTAAATTCATCCTAAAATTATATTTGTCAAGTTTTTAGTTATTTTATGTGGTTGTTGATTCACTAAGATTAGATAATTTTCTGATACAAACAAAGTATAAACGTCATATCCGTGTGGTTGCACTAAAAGTTGAGAATGAAGTTCCGAAAGTAGGGACCAGGGAACTTATATATATATAAAAAAAAAGTAGGGACCAGGGACCATATAGGGACTAGGGACCATATAAAGAGCTATAGTACAAACTTTTAATTCTTTTTTAAAAAAACGTGTATTAACACAACCTTGAGAGAATCATCTCAATCCTTTGTATTGAAACGTGGCTAGCCCCAAGGTAATGACGAAGAAGTAGGATAGCTACTGGTCCCATGCTGCTTGTGGTTGGATTTCATTCTTCTTCTCGAGTTCTCTTCTTTGATTTTTTAAGGAAAAATTGATTTTGCTTTTATTTTTTCTTATTTTTTATATTTATTTCCCTTTTATTTTCTTTCTA
>JAOTAZ010000008.1:9803099-9815996 GCA_025629785.1 Erythroxylum oxycarpum | reverse complement strand
CTTGGAGCAAATCAATGATGATTGCTCTATGTGCAAAGGACAAACTATCCTTCATCGATGGAACTTGCATGCAACTAATGGAGGACAGAAATTTACTTACCAGATGGAGGAGGGCCGATTCTATGGTCAAGTCTTGGATACTCAACTCCATGACCAAAGAGTTAGGCGATGCATTCCTGTCATTCTCCACAGCAAGGGAACTTTGGGAAGAGCTGAGGGAGAGGTTCGGTGAGGCTAATGGTCCACTCCTGTATCAACTAGAAAGGGAGATTAGTAACCTCAAACAAGATAATCTCACCATTTCTGCATATTATACCAAATTAAACAAACCGTGGGATGATTTAGCTAGCTTGAGCCCGATACCCACATGCATTTGTGAGGCTGCTAAAGCCATAAACACCAAGGAGAACACACACAGGTTGGTGCAGTTTTTGATGGGTCTAAATGAAGACTATGACCATGTTGTAAATCAAGTTATGCTAATGGAGCCACTGCCTATGGTAAATAGGGCTTTTGCCATGATGCAAACCGTTGAGAGGCAAAAAACAGTAAGTGCTAATACTAACAATCATATGAATGTTGCTATGATGGTAAGATAGACCAACTCAAACACTAGGTGAGGAAACAGGAACCCAAGCAGCAGTGGAAAGAAGGCATTCATAAAGAAGGAAGACAAGTACTGTGAAAAGTGCGGCAAAACTGGACATACCATTGAGACTTGCTTCAAGATCCACAGAGTCCCCGATTGGTACAAGGAGTTGACTGGTCAGAAAAATAAAGCCAACCTAGCCATGATTGGTGATTCACCTGCAGATGTACAAGCTGAGTTCAATGAGTACACTGAAAAAAACAGCCAAATCCCTTAGGATTTAGCCAACTTCATACAACAAGAGGTATCCAAAGCAATCAAAGGGAAGGCCACAGGGGAGGTAAAACTTAGTGGACTTGCAAACTATGCAGGTAATAATCAAATTAATGCTCACAACAAAGAAAATGCATGTACATGGCTAATTGATTCAGGTGCATCATCACACATGGTTACCAATTTAAATTCCTGCCATGAACATGAAGTTAACAACCTATATGAGCCTGTTACTCTCCCTGATGGCACAAAGCAACAAGTTGAACATATATGCCAGAACACTATTGGTGATACAATCACCCTTAATGATGTCTTACACATACCAAGCTTCTTCAAAAACTTACTTTCTGTCAACAAGCTTACAACACAAAATGAAGTGGCTGCGATATTCATATCTAACAATTTGTTTTTGCAGGACCTACGGACTAACAGTATTGTGGCAGCAATCAGGGCTAGGAAGGGATTGTATGAGCTAACCAAAAACAGCTTGCTACCATTAGGAACCCTAAAAGGTCCTCCACTGGAATTTTATAAGACTGAAAATGTTGTTTTTAATGTTTCCATTTCTGCTGATGTTTGGCATAGTAGACTAGGGCACATTTCTAAAGAAAAGTTGTTGCATATCAATGATATCAAACCTTTCAATCTTAACCTATCCGAATGTGAAGTGTGTCCTTTGGCAAAACAACATAGAAAACCTTTCCCTAAGCATAACATTCAGACCTTAAGGCCTTTTGAGATCCTACACATGGACTTGTGGGGACCCTACAGAATACCTACCCTAGATGGCTCACAATTCTTTCTAACCATTGTGGATGATTTTTCAAGGGCTTCAACCAAAGAGAAGGGATAGACTACTCAGAAGTCTACTCCCCCGTAGCCCGGATTGTCACCATCAGAATTTTCCTAGCAATAGCCACAGCCAAACAATGGCCCATCCTGCAATGTTACATCAATGACGCATATCTACACGGCCACCTAGAGGAGGAACTCTATATGTTACCCCCGCAAGGTTACAACAAGGCCAAGGAAGGTGAAGTTTGTAGGTTACTGAAATCTATCAATGGACTTAAACAGGCTGGCAGACAATGGCATAAGGAACTTACCATGAAGTTGAAGGGGCTGGGCTTCGACAAGGCAGAATCAGATTACTGCCTATACACCAAAGGCCAGGGCGCCAATTTTGCAGCTATTATGATCTATGTAGATGACATCCTCATCACTGGAGCAGATGAGGGACACCTGATGCACATCAAATAAGCACTACACCGTGAATTCACAATAAAAGATCTGGGATACGCAAAATTCTTCCTAGGGGTTGAAATAGCAAGATCATCAGAAGGAACTTTCCTTAGTCAAGGGAAATACATAAGAGATATACTGCAGGAAACTGACCTATTCAACTGTAAGGCCTGCAACACACCCATAGCGCCAGGTAGCAAACTCACTGTCGACGACGGAGAACTGTTCAAGCACCCAGAACTATACAGAAGGATCGTTGGGAGGCTCCAATACTTGAGCTTCATAAGACCATATCTCACCTACGCCACACAGCAGCTAAGTCAGTTTATGCAATTACCACGGGAAAGCCATTGGAAGGCAGTAAAGCATGTCCTAAAATACCTTAAAGGCACCCAGAACCAGGGCTTGTTCTACGCAACAAATTCTGATCTTCAACTTACCGCCTACTCAGACTCGGATTGGGCAAGCTGCGCCTTCAGTCGACGCTCCCTCACCAGTTTCTGTGTCTTCCTCGGAAAGTCTCCCATCTCCTGGAAAACAAAAAAACAAAACACCGTAAGCCGATCATCTGCTGAAGCAGAATATTGCAGCCTCGCCTCAACAACTTGCGAACTTCGGTGGATCGTCCAACTACTGAGGTGTTTTCAAGTAGAAATCCGAACAAGCATACCTTTATTGTGCAATAGTCAAGCAGCGATCCACATCTCCAAAAATCCCGTCTTCCACGAATGGACAAAGCACTTGGAGATCGATCTCCACCTCGTGCGCGATGCAGTCACTTCAGGGTTTTTAGCTCTCACACATACACGAAGCAAAGATCAGCTCGCAGACCTTCTGACAAAACCACTTACCACACGAGCGTTTGCAACACTCATCTCCAAGTTCGGATCCCTCCGTGCCTCCGGGTCTCCGACTTGAAGGGGGCGTGTTAAAGTGAAGAGGGATATTTATGTTTACAAGTCAAATCCCTAAACCTAAAACACCATTCAGCTCTCGGGTCATGGGCCATGACTGACCCACACCCAAAAACCGACCCATACTCACAACCCTGATACCCAACAACATCATGTGCCTTGTCCCCTTCTGGCATGCCTCCTTCTTCTTTTCTCCTACACAGTGTACAGTCCTGCATTGCCACCTTCAGCTGTCCTTCTCTGATGCATAGCACAACAGCCAAATTGTTGCACCTGCCAGCACAGTATCTAATAGCTTTATTTTCAGTAGTAGTATAAAAGCTCAAGCTTGTACATACTTCGGTTATGTTGAAATACAAAACATTTCTTCATCCCATACAATCTGTTTTTAATATCAAATTCAATATGTTTGTAATGAGCATGAGAGACATGATCTGCATCAAGAAAGGTAGTGCCAATATTGTCACAGTACAAAAGTGGTTGAATGTCAAGTAGAGAATTAAGCCATTGAATGTCAAGTAGAGAATTAAGCCAACATAGTTCAGTGCTGAACTAAGAAGATCTTTGAGGATTCCTAAACCAAATCTGAGATTCTTGGAGTAGTGGCAAACATGTTTAAAGCACTGAATTTTTTTATTTAGTCATGTTTTCATTATGAGTTATATTCCACTATGTGAGCATGCTTGCTTAGGAATCAGTCCATATAGGTAGAGCAGTTGTGGATCATTACTTATTATCTTTTATTGGTTGTATTTAAGACTCTTTCATCTGTTGTTTTGGGCAATTAGTGCAAAATTCAAGAAGTCATTGGTTGATTTCTCACCAAGAGCAGAAACATACTTGTTCATTTAATTGTTTGCAGTTATATAGCTTGGATTGGGACTTTATCAATCGGTATTAGAGTCATGTCTATGAACAAGGAACGAATTGAAAACCTCGAAGTTAGCATGAACAATTTGCAAGACGGGGTGAGTCGGATGGAGCAAGACATTGCTGACAAACTCCACCTCATGGAGGAAGCAATTGCTAAGTTGATTGATGTGATGATTTCACAAAAGGAGGGGTCCAACAACAATTCTCACGTCGTCCAACATAATAACCATTAAGGAACTAAGGGAAATTTAGAGGAGGGGCGTCAACTAATCCCCTCTAAAATAACTAAACTAGAGTTTCCTCTATTTTCCAGAGATGATCTCACATAGTGGTTTAGCCGAGCCGATCAATTCTTTAAGTATCAAGAGATGCCAGAAGTGCAAAAGGTCTTGTTAGCCTCCTTTCATCTCGAGGGAGAAGCAAATCAATGGTGATAATGGATTAGCAAGGCCTATCATGATGAAGGGCGACAAGTGATCTAGAAAGATTTTCAAGCAGAGCTGTGGGATCGTTTTGGACTGACGGAATGCGAAGATTTTAATGAGACGTCAAAAATTCGACAAATGGGATCGCTACGAGAGTACCAATGTGAGTTCAAAAAAATAGGCAATAAGGTGCAAGGGTGGGCACAGAAAGCCTTAATTGGGACATTCATTGGTGGGCTTAAAATTGAAATTGCAGATCAAATTCAGTTGTTTAGGCCCAAGTCTTTGAAAGAGGAAATTAGCTTGGCTTAGATAAAGGATGAGCAGCTGGCCCGACAGAGGAAAATGGCAAGACACCCTGTCAAGCCAAAACTTGAATTCTTTGCTTCTAAATTTAAACCGCCGACGACCATAAAATGAATGTTGTGGGAAGAGATGTAGAAGAGTAGGGCATAAGGGCTATGTTTCAACTGCGATGAACAATTTACACTTAGCCATAAGTGCAAATAGGTGCAACTTTTGTTGCTTGAAAGTGAGTCATTTGACGATGGAGAGGATGACGCAGTTAAGCAAGAAGAAGAGGGTGATCTCGAAATCTCTCTCGGCCTACATCACAAACTATGTAGGTTGTAACTCGAATTAGGGATCATGATTTTATAGCTCTTGTTGACAATGGCTCGACGCACAATTTTGTCTGTAAAAAGGTGCAATGTAGTGGGAGGTTTGACAACGTAACCATGAAAGTGTAAGGTACCTTTTTCCTTGACTCTGTATCCCTTATCATTGGTTGGCTTGGATATCGTATTGAGAGTTCACTGGCTCCAACAGTTGAGTTATGTGATGTGTAACTGGAAAAAAATGGAAATGACCTTTCTATAGAAGGGACAACAGTGTAAATTGCAGGGAATTCCTCAAAAGCCAAACGCCAAGAACATACCTTATACTCCATGTGTTTGTAAAAAAACCTAAATGAGGGTTATAAGGAGATGCTATCTGATATGAAGTTGCTGTTGGACAAGTTCTGGGATGTGTCCACCGAACTCAAACAGCTACCTCCCAAAAGAGATGTGGAGCGTAGAATTAACTTGAAGGAAGGGTTAGAACCAGTCAATGTTCGACCTTATCGCTACGCCTACTTTCAAAAAAATGAAATTGAGAAGCAAATACAGGAAATGTTGCAATCCGGATTGATCAGAAGTAGTACTAGCCCTTTTTCTTCTCCAGTACTTCTAGTAAAGATGGGTCATGGAGGTTTTGCACAGACTATAGAGCCCTCAATACGATTACTATTAAGGATAGATCTCCAATTCCAACAGTTGAGTATATGATTGACGAATTACACAGGGCAGTTTACTTCACCAAACTTGACCTCCGAGCTGGCTATCACCAGGTACGAGTTCATCATGTTGACATTGACAAAACTGCTTTCTGCACACATATCGACCATTACGAGTACTTGGTAATGTCATTTGGACTTTGCAATGCTCCTTCAATTTTTTAGTCTCTTATGAATTTTATATTCAGGCCTTACCTACATAAATTCGTGCTTGTTTTTTTAATGATATATTGATCTACAATCGAGATTGACTATCACATCTTGAACATGTCAAAAAAGTGTTACAGATATTGAAACAGAACCAGCTAAACATCAAACGTAGCAAATGCAAGTTTGGCCAACAAGAGCTAGAATATCTTGGGCAGATAATCTTGATCGATTGTGTTAAGGTGGATCAAAGAAAGATTGAGGTCATGGTTCATTGGCCCAAACCAATGAATGTGACAGAACTACGTGGGTTCTTGGGGCTAACAGGCTATTATAGGAAATTGGTCCGAAATTACGGCATCATAACCCAACCGCTACCTAATTTACTTAAAAAAGGGACAATTTCACTGGTTAGCAGAAGCAGACAAAGCATTTGAAGCTTTAAAGACTGTTATGATTTCAATGCCCACCCTTGCCCTTCCAAAATTTGAAGAATTATTCACCATTGAGTTGGATGCCTATAGGGATGTAATCGGAGCAATTCTAACACAACAAGGGAGGCCTATTGCATACATGAGTCGAGCTCTTGGGGCCAGTAAGCAGTCATGGTCAGTTTATGCCAACGAGATGTTAGCCATCATTGAAGTGATCCAAACTTTGCAACCATACCTGTTAGGCCAAAGATTTTACATTAAAACTGGCCAATGTAGTTTAAAATACTTATTGGAGCAATGCATAACTACTCCAGAGAAATAAAAATGGGTGGCCAAACTACTCGGTTATGACTACATGATCACCGATAAACCTAGCAAGGAAAATTCTGTCGTCGATGCATTATCCAGAGTGATGGGTAGTCCAAGGCCAAATTCTCTGTTCAGTCTTCAAACTTTATTATGGGAGGAAATCAAAAGAGAAGCTATTAATGACACCTATATGTAGAAGATTGGTAAACTTGCCACTGAAAGTGATGAAGGTCATTACAAGTGGCAACATGGAATAGTATGTTACAAGAGTTGAGGAGTTGTTTCTCGTAAAACATCTATTGTGAACCAATTGTTGCAGGAATTCCATAATTCACCTTATGGACGTCACTCCGGGGTTCTTCGCACATACAAGAGATTGGCTCATCAATTATACTAGCCATCAATGTACAAAGATGTGAAGAAGCATGTCAACTATTACATTGATTGCCAACGAAATAAAGTCGATACCTTAGCACCAGTTGGCCTCCTCCAACCACTTGCAATCCCAAGTCAGATTTGGGAAGAAATCTCAACGGATTTCATGGAATAGTTGCCAACATCCAATAGCAAGAGCATCATCCTCGTAGTCGTGGACAAACTTACTAAAGCAGCACATTTCTTGGCCTTATTGCACCCATTCACAGCTAAAACAGTAGTTGAAAAGTTTGTCAATGGAGTAGTTAAGCTCCATGGTCTACCCAAATCGATTGTAAGATCGGGATCCTATCTTTATAACTAATTTTTGGAATGAGTTGTTTAAAATGTTTGGAACTAAACTGCAAATGAGCTCAGTGTACCATTCACAATCTGATGGGCAGAAAGAGGTAATAAACCGGTGGCTTGAGTAGTATTTACGATGCTTTGTATCGCAACAACCTCGCAGGTGGCACTTGTTCTACCCTTGGGCAGAATTCTAGTATAACACTTAATTCCATAGTTCAATCAGCATGTCACCATTCCTGGCACAGTATGGTAGACCTCCACCAAAGATTTCCCAGTACCAAATTTGCGATTCGGTGGTAAACGAAGTAGATCAAGCCCTGGTTAATCGAGATATAGTTTTACATCAACTCAAATATCATTTACAAGTTGTGACCAACAGGATGAAGCAATTAGCTTATATAAAAAGCCGTGATGTCGAGTTTGAGGTAGGAGATTTAGTCTTCTTAAAACTCCAACCATATCAGCAACAAACAATTTTTAATAGGACTTCTCAGAAGTTGGTTGACCAATTTTATGGGCCCTACAAAATTATTGAAAGAATAGGCAAGGTAGCTTATCGACTAAAGCTGTTGAAGAGTGCTCGCGTCCATTATGTGTTTCATGTGTCCTTATTTAAGAAATGCATTGGAAGTACAGGTTGCTCCGGCATAGAATTGCCTTCACTTACTGAAGAGGGGAAACTGGTGGTAGAACCCCAAGCCATTGTTGACACACGTTGGATCAAGAAAGGAAGGAGCCTTATTGAGGAAAGCTTGGTGAAATGGAAGGATTTACTATAGGAAGAAGCAATTTGGGAAAAGACACAAGAGTTGTGTCAAAGGTCTGTTGATCTAAACCTTGAGGACAAAGTTCCTTCAAAAAGGGGAGGCAATGTTGAGCTAAGAAGATCCATGAGAATTCCTAAACCAAATCCGAGATTCTTAGAGTAGTGACAGATGTGTTCAAAGCAACTGAATTTATTATTTAGTCATCTTTTCATTATTTAGTTATATTTCATCATGTGATCATGCTTGCTTGGGAAATGGTCCATATAGGTAGAGCAATTGTGGGCCATTACTTATCATATTTTATTGGCTGTATTTAAGACTCTTTTATCTGTTGTTTTAGACAATTAGTACAAAATTCAAAAAGTCATTGGTTGGTTTCTCACTAAGAGCAGAACCATACTTGTTCGTTTAATTGTTTAATTATTTACAGATATAGCTTAGATTGAGACTTTATCATTTAGTGACATATAAGGCAATGCTTTTGTATTTTACTTAAACACTGGATCTAGCTATAGTAGGTTGTTTCTTAAAATTCTAAGAGATTAAATAGGAGCCATAGAAAAAAAATAACCAGATGTAAATTAGCGATTGTCGAGACACCCAACCTAATTAGCATTAGAGTAAGTAGTGATAGTTAAGGTAGAAGGTTTAGTTAAGTATAGATCAGGGGATGAGGTAGAGCAAAGATAACGAATGATACATTTAACTATTGTCCAGTGAGCATCAGTAGGACAATGTAAGAATTGGGAAACTTTGTTAATAGCAAATTGGATATCTAGTCGAGTTAGACAAAGGTATTGAAGTGCTTCAGCAACACTACAATATTTAATAGGATTAGATAGAGGAAGGCCATGATTTTTGGAAAGTGATGATAGAGAGGGGGGTAATGGGTGTGGAGACAAGTCTGAAAGAGTTAAGGTGTGTACGGTGAAGGAGGTCACTAGTGTATTTGGACTGTGTGAGAAGAATGCCAATGAGTGTAAAAGTGGCTTCGATGCTTAGAAAACAGTGAATAGGGCCTAGATCTTTTATGGTGAAGGTAGAGTGAAGAGCATCAATGATGATTTGAATGAATTGTTGTAAAGAACCAGTCACTAAGATATTATCCACATAAATAAGGAGAAAAGTAGTGTGAGTAGATATGGAGTGAATAAAAAGCGTTATTAGCTTTAGAGGAAGTAAACCCAAGGTCAGCAAGTTTATGACTTAACTGGTGAAACTAAGCTCTAGGAGCTTGCTTAAGATCATTATGAAGATGATGAGGATTAACAAAACCAGGTGATTGTTAGATAAAAATAGGTTCTTGTAAGTTGTTATGGAGAAAGACATTGTTAACATTAAGCTGATGGATAGACCAGTTTTTAGATAAGGCAAATGTAAAAATGAGGCAGATGGTGGTTTGTTTGACAAGTGGACTAAATGTGCCGGTTATAATCAAGTTAGAGAAGTGATAGGAGGGGAAAAGGAGTTAGTTGAAGATTAGGAAATTTAGTTTCTAAAAATTTAACATATTGATAGATATTAATTTTATTTGTGGAGGGATCAAATCATTTATATCCTTTATAATTGGAGAAATAGCCTAGAAATACATATGGAATGAATTTGGGTGTGAGTTTTTCAGTTCTAGTGTAAGCAAGAAAGGAAAACATGTACAACCAAAAATACAAAGATAATTAATGGGAGGAGAAGAATTGAACAACATTTCATGAGGAGATTTGAAATGTAATGTAGAAGATGGTAAAATATTTATAAGATAAACACAATATAAAAGGCTTTATACCATAATTGCTTTGAAAGAGAGAAGGAGATTGATTCTTGTTTCAGTTATGCGACAATTTTCTTTCAGTAACACCATTTTGTTGTGGAGTATGAGGATAGAAAATACGAAAGATGGTGTCATAAGTGATGAGGAAAGTAACAAACGATCATTTGATAAGTTCAAAAGCTCCATCACATTGAAAGATTTTGATTGTTTTTTAGAATAAGTCCTCAGTAGTGGATTTGAAAATGTGAAAATTTTGTAATGTTTGGGACTTATGTTCAAGAGGAAAAATCCATGTGTAACGAATAAAATCATCAATAAAAATAAAAAAATCATGAACTAGAAATTGATAACACTTGTGATAGTCTCCAAATGTCATAATGAATAAGTTGAAAAGGTGCAGTATATAATCTAGAGGATGTAGAAAAAGGAAGATGACAACTTTTGCTTTGAAGACATGAATTACAATGGGTACGAGACAATGGAGTAGATGGAAATAATTTTGAAAAGGTTTAAGTACATGGATGACCAAAACGTTGATGCCAGAAGTGTGAAGAAGCACGTTGAGCAGCAAAGGTCATGAGATTTGTGAAATTGACAAGAACCTTAAAAGGATAGAGGTTATTGTAGATGTTTTCCATGAGAAGTGAAATCTTGGTGGAAAGATCTTTCACAACATAACTAAAGAGATTAAACAAGAATTATCTTTATTAAATTGAGCAACAGAAAGTAAATTTGCAATGAGGTTAGGCATAATAAAAATATTATTTAAGTGTAATAGTCAAAATTTTGTAGGAAAAGATTAGGAACCTTTGGAAGTTATAGGAAGAGTAGTACCATTACTGACAACAACTTGGTCAGTACCATGACATGGTTGAGAGAAATCGATAATATTGTTGTTGTGTGTCATGTGAAAAGAAGCACCAGTGTCAAG
This sequence comes from Erythroxylum oxycarpum, assembly GCA_025629785.1. Taxonomy (NCBI): domain Eukaryota; kingdom Viridiplantae; phylum Streptophyta; class Magnoliopsida; order Malpighiales; family Erythroxylaceae; genus Erythroxylum; species Erythroxylum oxycarpum. Next base: position 9,805,268 of record JAOTAZ010000008.1, on the reverse strand, counting down.
AAGCAATTTGGTAATTTCACTTGGGAGAAAGAGGTAGAGGGATATAGTGGAGGATTAATACGCAATGCAGAGAAAGCAGGTTCAATTTGTGATGGGTTAAAGGAAGAAGTAGAAAATTTGTTATGGGATTGCTCATAATGAAAACGACAAATAGTGGCTATGTGACTAAATGTTTTAAAATTTTGACATTTTGAAGGTCGGGAATTAGATTTTGGTCAGAAAGCGGAATTGGGAAATTGGACTGAAGTGTTTATGTGAGTTGGGCTGCAAGGATTGGGTTAGTGGAGCCATTGATTGGGTTGGGTATAGTGGGTTTGACGGGGCAGCTGAGATGGTGTATTTTGTTCTGGGCTAAAACTTGGGAAATTAAGTGAAGGCTCGACCCAAGATGGGTTAAAAGAAAACCTAGATGGGTCTTGGTGTCTGAGATGCTCGCGTTGGTATTGGGAGCTAGATCTGCTACCGCTGCCATGGAAGGGGCGATGTACTCGTTGAGTGGTAAAGGCCATGTTCGGTGGGATTTGATGGAGGGACAACAATCTTTATTCATGAAACAACAACTTTGGTTATAGCTCGGAGAAGGAGGGTTTTCACGATTCTCTATTGTGCTGACGAAGGATTCATACTATATGGGAAGTCCATTGGTGGTGAAGAGGACCAAATTTGCCGACAAGACTAGGTCTCCTATGGCTACCTTCTTCAACAGTAGTCGTAATGCTTGTGAGATAATTAACGATGGTGGAGTCGCCCTTTTGGGTGTTGTGTAGATGACGAAGAAGAAGATATCATTGAGCTCTGGTTTGTTGAAGAAAATGAGTTTTGAGGGATATCCAAAGACTTCGAGCAGTGTCATAGCCAAAGGCAAGAGACGCGACAGTGGAGATGAATGTTGTGATAAGACAACTGTAGACTAACTTGTCTTGTTTTTACCATTCCAGATATTCTGTTGAGGGGGACGGGGTGTCATCTGTTGATGCATGGTGTTTGGATGATAAAGTGATAGATCCATCAATGTATCCAATTAAGTCACAAGTAAAATTGCTTTGACTTGATTTCGCCAAATGAGATAATTGGTGTTGTCGAGGGTTGTTGTAATAAAATTGGTTACGTTGATAATTCGCAGTGAGGTGTTTAGTAGAGCTGGGTTTATGGATAGCAGAAATAGTAATAAAAAATTAAACTTGACTTTTATAGGCTTAGTGAGTGTTTGGCTGTAAATTTCAAAAGCAATTTTGAAGTAGAAATAACTTTTTTAAAAGTTCAAATACAACTTTTTCAAAAGCTAAAATTTGAAGCTTTTTAGAAAAGCCCCAAATTTTAGCTTTTTCGGGAAGCTAATTGTGCGTCACTTACGTAAAGCCAACTCTCTCGTCTGGAAAACTATATTGTCTTATAAATCTTCTCTTTACCCGGAAGTCATCAGCTCTAACCTAGAACTCATCTGTACTTCTTCTCAGTCTTCGACTTTGTTGTATCCTTCTTTAGACACCAAAGACTTGGTCGACGACGATGACGACGATGTTGTTTCGCATCTTCCAAACTCTAACTCTCAACCCCAAAAACAAGTTCTCGTCACAATCCCTAGAGCTATAGTTCACTTGATAGAAAAAGACCGCAGCGTAGAGCTCGCTTGTGGGGAGTTGACCATTGTCAGTCTGCAACAAAGTGACACTATTGTTGTTGTTCTTGCTCGTGTTGGTGATCATATTTAGTGGCCATTGGCTAAAGATGAAGCCTCTGTTAAGCTTGATTAGTCCCAGTACTTCTTCACTCTTCGTGTGCCCAAAAAGCAGACAAATAGTGTCGACGACGATGATGACGAGAAGGGTGAGATAAAGAGTGATGAATTTGAGTTGTTGAACTATGGCTTGACGTTTGCGTCCAAAGGGCAAGAAGGTTTGTTCTTAGAATTCGATAAGGTGTTGGAGAGATATAGTGCGTTTACGGTGCAAGAAGCGAAAGAAGGATGGGAGTTGATAGAAGGGAATAAGGTGGCCAGAGAGATGTCACCGGAGGAGATGGAGAAGAAGAGAGAGTTGATGGAGGAGAGCTCTGCTGCTTATTGGACTGTGTTGGCTCCTAATGTTGAGGAATATAGTAGTTCTGTTGCGAGGATGATTGCTGCTGGTTCAGGGCAGTTGATTAAGGGTATTTTGTGGTGCGGAGATG
>JAOTAZ010000008.1:9777214-9794907 GCA_025629785.1 Erythroxylum oxycarpum | reverse complement strand
ATCAATATGGACTATTTTGCAATTTTTAAAAAATTTAGGGACTATTTTATAATTTTAAAAAATATCCCGAAACGGTATCCGGTACAGACCGGTACCGGTATAGTTCCGTTCCAGAGCCCAATCTGATACCAAGTCCGGTACAATATTCAGAAGATTGATTTGCACACTTCCTATGAGATGCACAAAGCCTGTAAGTGTATTTGGGATGGGTCACAATGTTTCATTGATAAATGTTCCTGATCGAGGTATGGGCAAAGACTTTTGTTTCAATTCTATTATTGTTGTCGTGAGTGATGTAGTACACTAACAATTGAGTTTGTGTATAGATTTATTTTAACCATCTTAAAGGTATTTTCAAACTTAAAAAGGATTATTTCCAATTATATTCAATTTTATAAGATATGGGAACTAAAACTCTTAATTTATAACAAATATCTTAAATACGTATTGCTTGTAAACACGAATACACCAAATATCATCTCCCATGCATAAATTAAGAAAATGATGACACTTTATGCTATAGAATAAAACGAGTGAATACCAAATTACAGATGGAGCTGTTAATACCAAATTGGCTGTCGTACGCTATAGATGGATCTGCTAACACCAAATTAAGAGTCATGCTAATAACTACCTAATCCCATGTTCCACTTGCTTAGATTATGAGTATTTAGTACATGATTCATACACACAAGCTTGCTATTAGATTTAGATATATTGTGATACTGCCCATAAGAGGTCAGTCTAAGTTGAAACCAAAAGCTAAAATTGCTAGGTACACGAGAAACTAAATAATATATATTTCCAACGAAAGGCCTTAGAAAGGTGAATTATTGAGGCAACCAAAGCACGAGACGAGATCGAAACTTTCACATATCCCACAAGATTTGCTGCTCAACGGAAGATACACCCACAGATTTTATGGGGCTTCCTCCACTGATTGGATTTTTTTAATAACAACTCCTTGGAAACAGCACGAAATTATTAATCACTTGCCTCTTCTTCTGCTTATGCTGGCTCTAAATGAGCGAATTATTTGGTCTCATCTAAGCCTGCCAACGTATAGCTATGCCATTGTAGTAGTTTAGCTGACTCGATCATAAACAACGAGAAATAAGATAATTTATAGCTTTCAGCCAAAATATATATATAATAAATCTTTTCACCAAATAATTTCTACATAGATAGAAATCTTAAAAATTGAGAAATTACTCTTGACCAAGATGAAGAGAGATATAAACAGATCTACTTCAAAACTCAAGCTTGAGTTGTACGAATTACCTTCGACATTACATCAATGGAACAATTGTGGATTCATTCAAGTGATTGGGCCTTTTGACTAGAGCCCATGGCTATATCTTTCCTTTTGTGAAAAAGAAATTTACAAGTTTGGACTTGATCAGCCACACAATCGGCTGTCCAACAACAAAAATCTAGCCCATGATTTGGCAGAAAGTTGTTTCTGCCTTTCAAATATAAAATCAGATGTGCCTACATTCCCCGTGTGTGTGTAATTTTGCCACCAGTTTCTGTCTGGCAGCTTACTCAAGCCGAGTGGATATGGTCAGAAGTTTAAAACACGGGGCCTAAAGGTACTTCCTTTACTTCTTCCCTTCTACAAAGATTGTGTGAACTCCCAGTACAATTTACAAATTTTCGTATTTGTGTGAACCTTATTGCACATGGTCGTTGCTATTAAGAAAAAACTGACAGGAGTGCTCCAGAGCTTACTCTCTTATTCATCATCAACTAGTTTCTGCTTTTGGGGTTTTGTCTTCTTGAAGTCGTAAAAGAATGCAATCTTTAGGTGTCTCCCCATGTAAAAATTGCTTATTTGGGTTGCCCAAGTTGGACACTGAACTGGGTGGTGCTTGTTTTCCGACCACAAGGAGGAGGAAGAGTCGGGAAATTGTTAATGACACCAAAAGTTGTAGTCTTCTCATGCTTTATGGAAATTCTCGGAATGCAATGTTAGGGACTTGCCATAGGAGATCCAAATTTACATATAAATTTGTTCTGTATTCTGAGCCAAAGAAAGGTTCTTTTTGTTCATCAGTGACTGCAACTTGGGCATTAGAGCCACAAGAAATTGGGAGTAACACCAATATTGTAGACTCAAATTTTGATGCTGTATTGTCAGGTAAGCGCGTGAATATTGATTCCAATTCTCATAGATTGTATTCTCTAGGAGATAGTGATAGTAATTGTAACACTGAAAGAAATGATGAAATAGGTTTTGAGAATGAAGAAGAAGTGGGGGAAGAGAGGGGTAAAAAGTTTGATGTTCGTGAGCTGGCCGGTAGTTTGTACTCTGTTAAAACTGCTGATGATGTAGAAGAGGTCCTTAAGGAGAAGGGTGAATTACCTCCTCAAGTTTACTGTACCATTATCAGGGCCTTTGGATGGGACAAGAAAATTCAGGCTGCATTTGCTCTTGTTGAGTGGCTTAAAAGAAAAAAGAAAGAAACTGGCGGTGCTATTGGTCCTAATCTTTTTATATACAATGGTTTGTTGACTGCAGTGAAACAATCAGAACAGTATGATGAAACGGATAAAGTTCTAAATGATATGTATCAGGAGGGTCTTGCTCCTAATGTTGTGACTTACAACATTTTGATGGTTATTTATGTACAGCAAGGACAACCTTCAAAGGCACTTGATATTCTTCAGGAGATGCGTGGGAAGGGGCTGACTCCATCCTCTGCATCATATTCCACTGCCTTGTTGGCCTATAGAAGAATGGAAGATGCGAATGGAGCTCTTAAGTTCTTTGTAGGAATAAAAGAAAAATATAGGAACGGTGAGCTAAGAAAACACTCCATGGATGATTGGGACACAGAATTTCTTAAGCTTGAAGACTTCATAATTCGTATATGCTACCAAGTAATGAGGCGATGGCTTGTGAGGGATGGAAATATGAGCACTGAAGTTCTGAGACTTCTTGCTGATATGGATAAAGCTGGTCTTAAACCTGGTCAGGCAGATTATCAACGTCTTGTATGGGCTTGTACTTCTGAAAAGCATTACATTGTTGCAAAGGAACTGTACAACAGGATTAGAGAAGGGTCCTCTGATATAAGTCTATCGGTCTGCAACCATGTGATATGGGTGATGGGAAAGGCTAAAAAGTGGTGGGCTGCTTTGGAGATTTATGAGGATTTGTTGGATAAGGGACCAAATCCAAATACCATGTCCCATGAATTGATCGTCTCTCACTTTAACATCTTACTTACGGCAGCTAGAAGGAGAGGCATTTGGAGATGGGGCATCAGATTGCTAAACAAGATGGAAGATAAAGGCCTTAAGCCGGCAAGTAAGCAATGGAATGCTGTTCTTGTTGCCTGTTCCAAAGCTTCAGAAACTTCTGCTGCTGTGCAGATATTTAGGAGAATGGTTGAACAGGGTGAAAAGCCTACAATCATCTCTTACGGTGCACTGCTTAGTGCCCTTGAAAAGGGAAAGCTATATGATGAAGCTATCAGGGTGTGGGACCATATGCTGAAGATTGGAGTCAAGCCCAACGCATATGCCTACACAATTATGGCTTCAGTTTTCACAGGACATGGTAAATTCAGGTGGGTTGATGCCATAATTCAGGAGATGGTTTCATCTGGTGTCGGGCCAACAGTCGTCACATATAATGCAATAATAAGTGGATGTGCAAGGAATGGTACGAGCAGTGCTGCATACGAATGGTTTCATAGAATGAAAGTCCAGAATGTCGTGCCTAATGAGATTACATATGAGATGCTGATTGAAGCTTTATCAAAGGATGGTAAACCAAGAATTGCATATGAACTGTATTTGAGAGCTCAAAACGAGGGCCTTAGCCTATCTGCAAAGGCTTATGATGCTGTCGTACACTCCTCTCAAGCATATGGAGCCACTATTGACACAAGTTTGTTGGGACCTCGTCCAGAAGACAAAAAGAAAAGGGTCCAAATCAGGAAAAACTTAACAGAATTCTGTAACGTGGCTGATGTTCCAAGGAGAAGTAAACCGTTTGACAGAAAGGAAATTTATACTACGCCGTTAAAGAAACACCAATGACTTTCTTTTTTTTGTTAATTTGAGCGAGCAAGTATTATACTGATGCAAAGTTTTTATGGCATTGTTTTCATCTGAAGCACTCAAAACTATACCGAGTTGAGGCCTTAGATTTTGAAGGATCACGATCGGCCTTGTTGATATATACCCGTAAGGCTCGGTGGCAATTCCAAAGGCATACCCTTCTAATTTTGATTGGCATAGTTAAAAGATCTTCAAGTCTAATATGGTTAAAGAACTTGGCTAATTGTGCAATACCAACTTCAGAAAATAATGTGCAGGCTGATAAACAAACTGATGGCATTCGTTGTTGGTCTAATCTTGTCTGCAGCGGAATAATTTTGATTTTTTTTTGACTTTTTAAAAATTAAGATTATTTTTTTTTGGATGCAAGTGAAACTAAGAAAAAATAGCAACAAAAAAGCAAGAGCAAGGCAACTAATGACGTTCAAAAAGAACGCCAAACACATTAGCTAACAAAGCACTCCCAACCTCAGGAGGAGGAGTTGCCAAGAAATGAAATGAGATAAAAGATCTGCTTCTCAATTTCTCAAGCCTATCGGCTACTTGATTTCCTTCACACAAACAGTGGGTTATCTTAACATTTCAATCCCAGTGTAGCATTACTGAAATATCACCCAACAAGTTAGCATGAGGATGAACTGAAACGTATAGCTTGTTAAAATTACTTTAATTCTATAAAATAATTAACACATAAATCATAATAAAGTATAAATTTTAATTCGTATCTTATTTTGAAGTTTGATTATTATCTTGTTGTATTCCTTAAATCGTTTTTGAAATTGATTTATCTTAACTACCATAACAACGCAAGTATCTGACCTCTAATAGTGTCCACAGAACAGGATAAGAGAACTTTGCAACTCTCACAAAGCCGGTTAAGCAAGAAGTACTAGTTCCATTAGAACTTAAGTCTATTTATACTAAGTTTAGGACATTTTAATAATTTAATTGAAATTAAATTATAATTTTAATTAGAAGTGCAAATAATTCTAATTAAATATCAATTATGCTCAAATAAGATTCAATATCTCATACTGATTATAATTTATTAAAATATGAGTTATTTAATCATAAAATTTCTCAAACTTTACAATAAGTTAATTTAATTAAAATATCTTTGTTCTCTTAAACTCGTTCTTTATGTAAGATATATTAGGTTCCCAAATATATTGACAATGATTATAAATTATAACTATAATTCATAATTAGAATCAGATAAATTAAAACTTCTTTTAATTTATCTTAATTCTTCAACTAAACAATTTATAATTATAAATCAAGATTGACATCTAACAATGCATCATGACCGCTTAAATATTTGGGGATGTCAAAGTAGTTTTGAATAACTTTTTCGTATTTGATTTTTTTGTATAATTCAATTCTTTCATCATATAATGTTCCTATGAGCCATAAATCATGAGATTATTGTCTACTCTAATTTGAGTTCAATGATATTAGTTCTCTATCATTGGCTATTGATTCAATTAATGACATTTATAAATTATTTATAAAATTTCATTCCACTTTGGACAAAGATTTTCCGAATCAATAATAATCGAGATCAACAAAACATCGGAAAGAGACATAAGGATAAAATGATTTATATACAATGATAAGGCTCATAACCCAAAGCCTTAAGGTTTTGGGTTGAGATATGATGTCCTAGTTGTATATGAGTTCAATTGAATCCGGTTCAATTTCCTCCCTAGCTCCCTCAAAACCCTTCACTGGCGTCAGAACTAGGTCGACGAGGTTTGATGAATAGAGATTCATGGATTTGAGTCAGAGTAACTCAAATGGCTTTGCACAAGCTATGAGTTGAGGGGGAGCTAGTCTGATATAGATAGACTCATTTATGAGGGGGAGATGTTGGAAATTCACAAGTAGAGTCATCCTTTATCAAATAGAGACATAAGGATAAAATGAGTTATATACAAAGATAAGACTTATAACCCAATGTCTTACAGTTTTGAGTTAAAATATGATGTCCTAGTTATATATGGGTGCACTTGAATCTTGTCCAATTTTTCCTTAAACTCCCTCAAAAGCCTTCAATATGTACATGTTCAAAGACAATGACACTACCTTTTAGTTATACGGATATTGCCTTCAAGGATATGTACTTCATTCCCCAACACAGTTTTCAGAGAGTCAGAGAGGCTGTAAGATTCCATTTGCATGTGAGCTGATGATCAGTTAACTAAACTAGTAGGTAACCCATATTTTGTGTCCTTCCTCCTTCCTACTTTTTAGAGAAGACATGAATGCTTTTCTAGAGGTTACGTAGAAGCTACAAGATGGAAATGCATTGCCTCTACACGTTAAAGAACACATATTTATACTTTGAAACACTATTACAATACATCTAAACAATTATTGTTTAGCACTTTGTTTTAAATTGAGAAAAATACATAAAACGCATGAAAAAGCTAGAACCAAACCTTATATAAAGATCGCCACTACTTCAATATTTTAATTAATCTACTTATCCGATATTAGTAACTTTTTTTGCCTTCTCCACATCTTTTTATAAAGGATAATTGGCAGTCTCTCCACCATCGATTTATTATTGTTAATACAGATTGAATCCAATGTAGTGAATATTTTATATATTTATTAGAGACAAGTGCCAATAGAAGAAGGAAACGAGTCCATTAGCACATTAGCACTAACTATTCCTCCCAACAAATGCTTGTCCTTGGAACAATTGATTGACGAAAAAGCAACCCTTGCTACATTATTGCCTCGCCTTTTCAACAGGGGACAACAATTGAGGCCAAGCTCTTACCTATATAAGGAGGGTGCTATCTCCTTGTTTAATGCACCAATTTAAGTCAAAGATTTGTAGTACAAATTTGACTCTAGTTAAATTCTTTTTTTTGAGGTGAGAGTTGGAGAGTTTGTTTTGAGTATTTCTTTGTGGGTGTGTTGGTGTATTAGGGGATTGGGTGAGAGGAAAAATTGTGTGATTGTAAGAATTTTTTACATTGTGGATTTTCTTCTCGGTGCCTGTGGTTTTTCTTCGGTTTGGGAGTTTCCACGTAAATTCTCTTGTGTTATTATTTTCTGATATTTTTGTCTATCAAATATCCTTGGGTGTGGCTTTGAAACGTATAAATTCCCAACATTTAGGTTCTTCATGTCAAAGTTCTTGACCAAAAGTTGCTTAACCTTATATAACATAGTCAAGTAATTTAATATGAGCAATATATTATCCACATGTAGTAATAGGAAGATAACTTTGCTCCCCCTGATCTTATAATACAAGCATCTTTTAACTTTATTTTTCATAAAGCCAAAAGAGGTCATAACCTCATCAACTGTAAGGTATTACTTTCGGGAGGTTTGAAGTAAACTATATATTGATTTGCATAACTCGCAAACCATGTCAGTTCCATTTAGATCCTAAAATCCTTCCGGTTGTACCATATAGGCCTCTTCATAAAGGTCTTTACTCAGGAAAGCAGTTTTGACAGTCATCTGATGTAACTCTATATCATCATGCGCTACAACTACCTGAATCACTCAAATGTATCCTACGAGGATACGAGAGAAATGGTAGCATTGAAGTTAACCTTTCTCCGTGAGTGAACTGTTAGGCAACTAAGCCAGACTATAAACTACTGAACTCTATCCTGAAATCCTTTAGGTCTAATCTTCATTTACAGCTGATGAGTTTGCAGTTTCGTTGTAAATCAATTTGCTCCTAAACCTTACTATGCTTCATGGATTGCATCTCGTCATTCATTACATCCCACTATACATCTACATTGGGTCTAGAAACAACTTCTGTAAATGTAATTGGATTTGAAACATGTCTAATATAATAGTCTCGTACACCTGATAGACTATGTAATCAGATGGGATAGCAAGTCGTCTCACTTGGTGGATTTACCTAACTGCATTAGTCTTGTACCCCCCAGGAGCCACTGTGTGTATAGGATGGATTCTTGTTCCTATACAGGCACGGTATAGAGACCTAGATCCACTGGATCTAACTGTATGAGTATCGGGTACATGTTAATTATAGTATCTGCCCTGCTATCATCCAAAGGGTCAAAGAGCCCACCATCATTATAAATATTGTATTCCAGAAACTTAGTTATTTGTGATTCCACTATTCTGGTCCCACTTTCTATACAATAAAAGTTGTATCCTTAAAATGGTTGAGATATCTTCCTAAATAGTAATGAGCGGAACGAGTATGCAACCTTTCTTCAAAAGGATTATACTACCTTAGTAGGGTAGCCCTATACACAAATGTGTGCAAGGCTACGTTTCCAAACTTCTAGATAATAAGGTAGAATAGCCCTATTCTGCATCGACTTCTTCAAGTCCTTTACGGTGCAGTTATGCCTTTTAGTAACACACCACTTTGTTCAGAACTATTCGACATAGTGAATTAAGTCACTATTCCAACTGATTTCAAATATTTGGTAAACGAACCTTTTAAAGTCCCGAAATACTATGTTTGTCACAATATTCTCCTCTATGGTCAAATCTGACTATCTTGATTAATTTTTCCAATTAGTTCTCAACCTTCAGTCTTTAAGCAAGAACACGTAACTATAATGGGAATAATCATCAACAAATGTCATAATACATTTAGAATTGCACAATGCAACTATATAAGGTCTACATATATCTTTATGTATCAGACTCAATATGTCAAAAGCATGAGTTAACCTCAATATCCTTATTAGTTAACTTACCCCTGCAATAGTCAGCATATGTTCCCAAATCATCATAATCTAGAATTGAGAAATGTTTTCCTTGATCAATTTCAATCCTAATTTTGGAAATATGGCTTAAACTTTTATGCCACACCGTGTATAACTTCTCATTCATTAGGGTTCTTTATTTCATAACTTGTTTAGCAAGATATGAAAAAGCTTATATCTAATTCAGGGTAAGACACATTCTATACAAACCATATGATAAGAAAGTTGTCCCATTATGTTTTGCATTAAACAATAACTGTATAACATAAACATTAAATACAAAACATTAACCCTCTTTATCCAAAATTGATCAAAATATCACATATAAAATGTGTCGAGTGAAACCCAAATGAACCTTACTACAAGGTGCAGTATATACATTCCCCATATATGTTACTTCTACTTCTTCATTGTTATGAACCATCAGTTCCTCCTTCCCTTTAATTTGGCTTTATCCTAGATATGAACCACTACATTGTGGAAGCGCCATAATCAGATGTTCCACTATATAGTCAACAAATACTTAATGTGACTATCACAAATTAGATTCATAAATTGATAAGCCAAGGAGTTACTTGATGGTCTCAGTCTTTCCTTTTAGACCTTATACTGCTAGCTTCTTTATGTCATGCGAACCTTTACTAGCACTGGTTTGACCAACATCAACATGTGGAGAAGATTTAAACTTTCTACCTTTGAACTTAGTGCGCTTCATCTTTGCCTTCCCTTTAGTTGCTTCAAGGGCTATAGGAGTAGCAAACTTGATTAATATATCATCTCCAGATTACTAAACTTTAGAGGGAGCATTTTCAGAGTCTGGTGAACAATTAAGACATCAAGAAAAGGAATGTTTAACATCTTCAGTCTATCGTGAAGATGGATCATTCTTGATATGTACTCCATTACTCCCCCTTCTCTTGTATGCCTTATGGAGAATAATTCTTTCATCAAGGCACTTGTCTCAATAATACGTGAGACTGTGTACCTCTGGAAGACATTACCAATAAAATCTTTCGCTATATCTTTGTCCGAAAGTCCACTTGACAGATGGTCAGGTATGGATCTCTTAATAGTCATCAAACATAATCTGTTAGACCGATCCCAGGCTTCATAGGCTACTTTATGAGCTCTCAAGCTCGTGGATGTAGGTGGATATGGCCTATTCGTCCGTATGGTCATATCAACCTCAGTTATTTCCATAGCATTCAATACATCCTCTGTCCACTTCTTTATGTTGAAACCAGTCAGTGTTTCAATAGTGACACTAATTTTGTTGATCGAAAAGGTGAATTCAAAATGATAATGTTTAAATCAGCACAAATGTAGGGCAACAACAATACTCAAAGCCATTAGATAGTATCTTTACTAAAAATCCAGTCACACATATTATGAAACACATGTAGGCTGAATACATAATATATGCAACTAGACCTCTATATAAAAACGATCAGAGTACAAACCATCAACTCTCATGACATTACCACTTGTGGGAGAATAAATCCTTCAAGCAACGATTTTTCTCTATCTAATGCCTTTATGTACATCTCAAAATGTCATGTAAGGCCAACACCTGTGGGTAGAATAACCAAACATGAGACCAGAGTCATCCCTTAACGTGTAAGTAGAATAATTCAAAATACTAACTCAAAAGGCCACTATGGTGACTACGTCCTCATCAGCACTCAAAAAGTTCACAAACATAAGGGATACATCTTAATGTTATCCTCACATTCTTTATGGGCATATGATATGTGATAATACAACTTCAATAAATGAAAAAAACTGATTGCACAATCTCATTATCACACACTCGTTCTAAAGACATTGTCTGAAAACTTCATTTGAAACTTTCACAAAGGAAAAATCTCAATAGAGCAAGTATCGTGCATCATCGGACACTGAACTGACCATCTAAAACATGATAACCTTATGTATATCCCTTATGGCAAGTTCATTATATGAAAATTTACTCAAAAATGGCTTTAGAATGTCTTAAAACCTTTTCCAAGTAACTATCATGCAATCCTAAACATTAAACATGAGACCCGAGATACGAAAACTTCAAGTATCTCCCTCATACGATATCCAAAGCATGAAAATTCACTCGAAATCATATTAGAATGCCTTAATTCCTTTTCCTATAATTAAACTTTAATTTATTACTAATATAATAAATCCAAAAAAATGGAAAATTTTACTTTATGAATTTTTAGAACCCGAAAACTGACCCAAAATGTAACATCCCATCACCGATGGGAAGGGTGAATTGGTCATTTGGGACAGGTTAGGAATGTTTAAACTTATCTCGGCATGATTATGCATAATAAAGCTTCTATATATATATGAATGGAAATTTTTGCATTTGCACATGATTGTACATGCATTCATGACATTTCCCTACATATGTGTTTATTGTGAAAAATATGTTTTTTGTGCTTGAAAAATTGAATTGGAGTGATTTATGTGTGTTTTCCATTTTTAGGGACTTCCGAAAAAATTGCCAAGTGGCAGACTGATTAGTTTTCGGTACTGGAAAAGACTATCCAATGGCACTGAAAAATTAGATACATGATTTTAGGAATTATGAACTTTGAGCCATTAGAATTTGGAGAGAAATTGGAGTAGAGATTGCTTTGAAATTGGAAAGAACCTTAGGAGTGTTTAAGAAGAAGACAAGTGGCAAGTGACACTTGTCACTTGCCTACTTAGTCTTAACCATAATGGCTTTATAATAAACCTAGCTTAGCAAGCCACTTACGACTCTTCTCCTTGAAAGTATTAAAAATCACTTTGAAAGGCAAAAATTCTTCTCATTCGTAGGCGCTCCTTCTCCTCCTTCTTTCGTTGGTTTTCATCCTCCATACAAAAAGTTCTCCTTTGTTACTTGCTTGCTCCTTCTTTCTTCACACACAAATCCAAGCTTAAGCCTCCTACATCCCTTCCAAATGGAGAGTGTCGTGTATGTGAAGTGAGGTAGAAGAATTTGGGAGAAACTTGGAAGATTGAAGCTTTGAAGCTTGTTTAGGTGAGAACTAAGTTTTATGTGCTTAAATTAGTAGTTAGAAAACATTTATTGTGCTTTATGGTGCATTAATTTCATGAAGTTTGTGTGTTGATTGGTTGGGTATAAGGTTATGTTTGTGTAAGGATTAATGATGTTTAACATGTTTAGTGTGTGAATTGTGTGTTTTGAAGTGGTTTTAATGATGTTAGATGATTAATTCTTAAAAGGAAATGATTGAGTATGTGTGCTGGAATTTTGTGGGTTTATGTTCAAGTGAAGTTCTTGATGAAAGTTTGGCTGAATGAGTGATTAAATTGGATGCTTATCGATGTAGGAATTGTGTTAGAATGAAAGGAGTGGAGTTAGGTATCAAATCTGTAAAAAAATTACTTTGTGTATGTTTCAGGTTTTTTATCATAACTTTTGATATGGTTATGCTATTGAGTTGAGGTTTGGCTTGAATTAAACATGAGAAGTTTGGCTAGAATTCATATGAAGGAAGTTCTGTCCAATTTTGGCTTGAAAGGTTTTGACTTTTGCTTTGAAAGTGGGATATAGGTGCAGGGTAAATAGTGGTGATTCTAACATTTAAGTTTTGTGGCCTGAAATTTTGAGGAATTTTTCTAGGCTAAAGTGGACTGATTTGGTGAATTTGGTCTTAATGAAAGTTGAAGACTTTCTTGTTATCTTTCCATTGCCACAAAGTATGAAATTTTTTGATGTCTAGGTTGAGAGTTATGACCTGTTGACTCTTAGATGTTAATAAGCTTGGTACTGGAAAATGTGTTAAGTATATGTGTTGTGGTGATTGTACATTGAAGCTAAATTCTAGATTGTTGTGATTCTAATTAGCTCAAGTGGTCTTATGGAAAGTTGTAAAGGACTGAATTAGCTTTAAAATGAGGTATTGTATGCTAATTTTAGATGTAGGGATTGGAAGTTATAACTTTGTAAAGTTTGGATGTGGAAAGGCAATATATTGATTTCACAATGTGAAACAGGGCAGCAACCTTCATGTGAAATTTTGACTTAGTGAGAGATGGAATTTGCTTCCAAGTTGTTCATGAAAGTTGTAGAACATGTTTTGATCTTTATTTTGACATAAATTTTGTAATTTTTGGTAAAGGGAATGAAAAGTTATGATTTTTGCAAAATGGTATACTGTTTTGGAAAATATTGTGTAGGTAGTACATTTGGTTGCATTTTTGACACCCTTAGGGATGAAATTAGTTTTTGCGTCCTTCATTAAACTTGTAGAACTCTCTTTTCTCTTTAAATTGATACCAAAATTTGTCCAATTTGGAGTACTAAGTAAGGAGTTATGACTTGTGAATGTTGGGATGTCGGAAAAAGAAAGAATCCAGTCAGGCACTGTAGTTGACCTAGTCGACTACAACCATGTCCTAGTTAACTAGGACATGTATTTTTCCTGAACTGACCTCCCTCCACTCTTTTGTTTATAACTTTTCCGTCTAACATCCGATTGACCTGATTCTCGAGGCATCGGAGTCGTGAAATATTTAATTTCATTTCTTTGTGACAGTGAGAATGTTTAGAGATAAAATTGACGGGGATTGGTTAGGTCAAAGTGCGGGGACAGGGTAATCATTTTTCTGATCTATATTTTATCAATAATTGGACCTATAGAGGTCCAAATTGCGTGATTTTGGTACCTATGGTTTCCTAAATCATAGGAGAATCTTTTGTGATGTGAATTAAGGGATAACGCCGGGAATGTCACGAACATGCATTGTACACATTTTAATTGCTACATGTGCATTATGAAATATTTCTGATTGTATATTTGGTAATATTTCTATATTTTGACTGTTATAGAGGCAAATTTGGAGCGTCGGTCCACCGACGTTGCTGAGACTTCCAGGCATTAGCTCGGAAGTTATAGGTGAGTAACCGAGATGGTTCTCTCAATTATGATATGTTTACTGTGGTGAATAATGGCAGGTTTTATTATTGATTATGGCTGTGGATTCCAGACAGAAGGTCCTATGTATTGGGAGCTATGACATAGAAGTGTTATCTGTTTGAGAATCTGTGAATTACTTACCTCTGATGTGATAAATTGTGATACGTGAACTGATTGTGATACAACAGTTACTGCCTAATTGTGACACGTGGATGAATTGTGAGATATTTACTATTAAATTGGGACATATGCATTTTATATATGAATGCATGCTTAGATAATGATAGTTGTGACCGGAGCAGCCACCGAGAGCTAAAAGCTCAACGTATTAGGGCCTCAAGCCTATAGTGATTAAGAGCCTCAGGCTCAACGTTCAATGAGCCCTATATGGAACAGTTATCAATGAGCCCTATATGGGACAGTTCAGGCGCTTGGTGACAACACCGAAATAAATTGGAAAAGTGTCACATGCACATGTCATAGGCATTTGATTGTATAATTTTGATTGGGTGAAAGGCAAAAATGCCTGCTACTTCTCATGACTTATGAACATGCAATTGTGAACAAATTGTGATTTGTTTGAGTGTAATCATGTGGTACTTCTGAACATGCAATTATGCAATAATTGTGATTTGCTTGAGTGCAATCATATGGTACTTCTGAATGTGAGATTGTGATACAACTGTGTTATGCTTGAGTGTTGCATGTATTCATTTGGTTAAGTTTGTCTAATTGAATGATATGTATAAATGTCTATGCTCAAATGCAATTATCTATGTTCACGTAAAATTGTGAAATGTGATCCAATATGCAACAATGTGAGTATATATTATGTGATATGATGTGTAGCATGAATTGAGTGGACCATCGATGCTAGTCACCTCACTGAGTTCGCAAAACTCACCAAAATTTGCAATTATTTTTTAGGACCCAGAAGAATACTCCGTTAGGCAACGGGCGTATAACAACTGCATATGAGTGAAAGAAGATGTCGGGATCAGTTCGCGTCTGCATTAGTGTCTATTAAAATTGTATTTTCTGAATTTTTGTACAACTGATGAAGTCAATTTGCAAAAAAGGGCCACCGTGGTCGTTGTATTTACCGGCGATTATGAATGGTAATGATTTTTCGCATAGTGTATGTTTGGGTGGTTTTGACTGAGTGATGTAGCACGCCACCCTTGTGAGGCACGAACTCGGATATCACCATCGATGTCAGGTTCGGGTCACGCTGGAGTGGGGTGTTATACTTGCACTAAATCATTGGATTAAGTGAATTCAACTATGCTTTGGCTCAATCCTCAAGTGTAAAAGGAAAGAGCCTCATTTTATGTGCATCTTTTGAAAGACCATTATACTTGAACGTATCACAAATCTCTAGAAAATTGGCTAGATAAGCATTGAGATGTTTATTAGACAATCAATAAAATTACACATTGATTTGCAACATATACAGCAGTGCAGGATTGATTTTGAATGTATTAGTCTACATTACTGATCTTCTAATCCTTTATTGATTAGCATTGAACCATGATCTTATGAAGTTCATAAGGGTCCTTTGTTGTTCTCCTTGATTTCTTTCCTCTACCATTGTTTTATCTATAACTTCTTGGCATTTTGTTTTTCAAATTTCTCTCTATTGCTTGGTGATGACAAAGGTTGATGTATCTTCTAATTTGCTTGAGCTCTAAGTGATTCTTGTGTTTATGAACTTGAAATCACACTAGAGAAAATTATAAATTTCCTTAAATTAAAGGAATTCAAATTAAATAAGATGTTAACTCAATACCCAGTGATAGCATAAAACTTTTTTTTCTTGTTTTAATATATGCAATATCACAAGTACACAAATCTTATATTGTAGTACACATGATATCATTCCCATAAAGATTGGACTAGTCATATATCAATTTGAATGCACTTTGTTTAATGTAATAAAATAATGAATTAAATAAAATTAAAATAAATTAATAAAACTTAATAATTAAACCAACAAAGATAGCAATGAGAGCAAAGTTAATCAATAATGGAGACTTAAGTTATATGCTTGGGCGTTTTATAATGAAATGGAATTTTATTTCATCATTTGGGAGGAGGTTTTATAATGGAATAGAATAGAATGAGATTGAAGAGGGGGTTTCACATTACATCCTATTTCATCCTAAAAAATAAAAATGAAAAACCTCTAATTTGGAGGGTTTAGGATGGAATGTAAAATGATGAGCAACTTTACACTATATTACATTATAAGTCCTTTATCTAAACAACATTTCATTATATTACATTATAAACCCTTCCATCCCTCCCAAACAACAATTTTCTAATATTACATCCATTTACGTTCCATTCCATTCCATTAAAAACTTTATGTCCAACCAAACATAGTTGTTGGGTTTTTTATCCTTTTTTTGTTTTCCTTTTGCATTGTTAATTCAGTTATGTTTAATCCTAGATATCATAAGGTTTTACCCTCTCTTGAGATCTAGCTAAGTAATCCCAATTGAAATAGGTAATAGTCGAGTTGAAATATCTTGATTCTCAAAACTACTCTTAACTACTTAATTGGATTTGAAGCAATCATAAGGATAATTAAATCATAATTAAGATCTCTCTTTAATTGTTTATTAAGCTGATATTTGTAACTCTATTAAGGTACCAACTCTCGTTACATAACTTAACATGTATAACTTTGATTCAATCTCTCAATTTCTTATCAAATATAAGCTCAAAAATTACCACAAGGCAATACAATTTTGAATTCAATATGATAAAATTTAAACAAAATAATTCAAGAATAAACAATAATATAGATTTAAAATTCCATAATAATGTTCAAAACATAACTATTCAGAATTGGCATCAAAGGCGATGAAATAGAATAATAAACTAATGGATAAGCTTGAAAGCCTTAATCTGGAAATTCTAGAAAGCTAGAGTTTACTTGATGTTTCCACTATTTGTACTTATTCTTTATGATGTGTAGAATATTTTTGTGTTTTTGCTCATCCTTTTCAGGTGTCTCTAGTGACTCTCATTGCCTCTTTTTGAATTTCAATGCTTCTAATTTGCTCTCTTGATTTATCCCTCTTATGATCCTTCTATATCAACAAACTATGGTTTCTTAGACAACCACGGTTACTTACATAGTCATATTTATGACCATGTATGTTGGACCCCGCTCTCGGAACCCAACCTTCTTGCGAGCATGAAACCTTGAGCGTGGCTATAACCCCGAATGGTTCATTCATTAAACGCTTATTGGACACTTATCAATTCAAATTCATCACTATATATATATTTTTCTTTATAGCCTCCCAAAAATTTGCTCACGATTTACTCCATAGCATTCCCTCGTTAACCAGTCACTATGTTGACCCCAATTCTCCTGTTTGCAAACAGAAAAACCTTCAAATTGAAATTTACATTGACTTCTTCAAATAAAATTAGAGCTCTAAGTTTCTTGTTTAATTTAAAGCAAGAATCACCTTAAACAGAGTTATACAATCCAAGACATCATCAAAATACCAAATGTGCTCATTCCCCAAACTTGCTCTCTCAATCGACCTCTTACTCGCTTAAAGGCAAACTCTCTTAATTCAACTCCAAATGATACAATTTTTAATAGACCTATAGATATGTGTCCTAAAAATCTATTAGTTCAAGAATCATCTAATTTGGAGGTTGGATGAGGGAGTTATGATCAAATAATTGAACATATTCACAACCTCAATCCTGCAGTGACATATCTTGGCGCGAATGCCATACCTTTTTCTAAAAATGTCCAAATTCTTTATTTTTTATGCCGTTAGAAAGATAACCTCAAGATCTACAACTCATATTAGAGGTCTCAAAGCACGATTCGCATTCTAAACTGGTCAAAAACGCGATTTACTATAGTTGACCCGAGGCTGTCCGTTAAACGGACATGCATGTCCGCTTAACGGACATGGACTGGCCAACAACTCCAAATTCA
>JAOTAZ010000008.1:9763833-9777114 GCA_025629785.1 Erythroxylum oxycarpum | reverse complement strand
CTCTTAATGCATGCTTATGCTGAAATACAATTCTGTAAGATAAATTATTATTTCATGTTTAGATTAGTTATTACTCATTAAGTTATATGCTTAGCACGGTGGATTTGCCCCGTGTAGGTTTAGAGCGAAGAGTTTAAGGACTGGGACAAATCAACTGCATTGGCCAAAGGAGTTTGAGTTTTGTGTTGCTACAAAAATGTATTTTGTTTAGTTTGTTTGGGTTTGTATATAACTTTGGACTTTCTGTTTCTAAAATTATGATATGTATTATATGTGTGTTGAGATTCTAAAAATGTAAGTGTGAAATGTTTCGATTTGTTTGTCCTGTCTTGGGTGGCATCCATGTATCCTCCTAGGGGGTATTTGGGTGTTACAATTTCTGTCGGTAAATTTACCAACAGTCGTTTCTCCGACGCTTTTTTTCGGTCGGTAAATAATTGTTCCGACGAAATATTTATGCTTTCGTCGGTAATTTTCCGTCGCTATTTCTCCATTTTCTTGTAGTGTAAAACTTGAACACATCATAAACATGTGTTATGGATTGACTACAAGTAATACATAATATTATATAATATACCTGTAATGATCTAAATTCCGTATGAAAGTGACACCAAAGTAGGAATTATTGAACAAAGAAAAGACCAGATCATGCTAATTGTACATAACCTAAACCAAAAAATTTTAATAAAGGACAATTTTTTTAAAATTTAGATGAATTTTACTAATTAAATAATTCTTCAACGTTTTAGACGGCGACACCATGTCATTCCTGTCAAACGACAATCAAGTTGAAAGGGTCTCTTGTCGTTGCTTATTGATTATTCATTATTTCGGTAAATTCTGATAGCTCTATTCTAGTTAATTTGGTTCATACAAATATAAATGATTTAATAGAATAGAGTACAAATTAGTTAATTGGAATAAAGAATCTATTTTTTTTATATTCTTAAAAATCTCATTCATCTATTGTAATAAATTTGATGGATGAGATTATTTAGGCATAAGAGGAACAACGTACACTATCTTTATTTTTGCACTAACATTTGTCGTACAAAGTTATAACATCAACTTGAACCGGAATGTAAATGTAGGTGCGTGCACTTCTGCACTGCCATCCCCATCACGCCGCTGCCTGCCTACCGTAGCTTTGAAATTATCTCACATTAGAGGTGTTTACTTTCCATCACGACAATTTCTTATCGCTTGGAGTGGGCCTGCAAAGTGCAAACAGCAACCCTTTTGTACACAAATGAAGACATAAACGTGATACATGTATACCATATGCACACCGTATACTATGTCATACTTTGTTGCAAAGATTTAGGATGGCGTAATAAAATGATCTATACCCACTCGAGGCTGCTTGGCACCGAGCATAATAATTAAGAAAACAACAGACGATAGCTAATAGGGGAGAAAATGTGGGGAAGAAAACTGTGGCTTCAATCCTCTGATGGGAGCTATCATCTGAATGAGGACCACAAACATTGGCCTTAAACGACGGTTTACACAACTGCAGCATCTTAAGTTGTGTGTCTTCTGTGATATTCTCTTTGCCTATCTTTTACATTTTTTATTTGTATTTGAACTCCATTGTTACGTCTGATACAATAAAAGCTTAAAGGTCTGGCCTTTATTGTCTATTGGTACCAGAGAAAGAGCAATGTCTTGTTTTTGGGTGAGTTTGTTAAGGAATAGTTGCTATTTATTGGTGTCAGAGTTCTGGTGTTTCTCGGTGTTGCTTATGTGAAAGTGTCTTATGTAACTTGAAGTTCGCAAAAGTTGCATGTTTTGGTTGCTTTACTCGAGCTTTTGGCTCAAACCTGAGATGGGGTTGTAAAGATTCTAATTTTTGGAGATCTGGTTTATGCCTACAGAACGATATGGAGCCTCCAAAGGGGTTTTTCGCTTCTTTGTGGAACTTCATCTGCTTCTTGCCTTACTTCGCCACGCTCCTGCTTCTGGGTACCATTAAAGGTGAGGTTTCAATGCTTATCCCTCCTTCTCAGGTTGGTTTACTTCTCTTTTATTTTGGCATCAGTTAGCTTCACGTTGACTGCACTTTTTTAGTGGGGACGGGCCATGTTTTGGGGATATTGAATAGTTGTAAGAAGTGATTCTTATGGACTACTGTTTTTTATTTTAACTGTTCCCTTGGCCAATTAGTGATAACAAATTAAAGAATCTTGATTCTTTCGTTTTATGTCCCTGCGCTCGTCATTCTTTCTTCTGTATTTGTTTCTTTTGGCGACATCTTCCCAACTAAGCATTATTGAGCCCTCTCTATCTCAGCAAGTAATATGTTGATAACAAAAATGGGCTAACGGATTTTGTGGAAATGTCTTTATGTTTTTGTCATAGAGAATAGAAAGAATATCAATGGGAAGAGAGAGAGACATAGATTCTATTGATTAGAGAGAAGAACAAATCACATACAACTTTTTCATATCGTTGTAATCGGTCAGATTCGTTTTTTAATACAATTATTATTATACTCTAGTTCGACGTCCACAATAATAATACTCGACTTTTTATTTAAACACAGAGCTCAGCCCTTCTCTCTGACATTTTTGAATTCAGATTTTCTGTCTAATATTATGGTATTTTATTGTATCTAATAAATTTCAGCTATTTATTTATGTGGGGTTTATATGAGTCCCGCAAAATAAATGGTTGAGATTTCATAAGATAGAATAAGACAGAGTAATATTGGACAGAGGATCTAGACTCAAAACTTTCTATCAATTTTTTATTATGTATCATCTTCCTCCGTAACATTCCCCTTCCCCTTAATATTTTTTTACACCAGATTAATTTTTGGATAGCGTTTCTAAAGGTCGAAGAGATACTCCCACGTTGCTTCTGTCTTCCCTCCATCTAACTATTGTATTAATAACTGCATAACTGCTTTGTTGTTCCTTTTCGCGATGCGTCTATCTAGTACTGCTACTGGTAGTGGCTCCACCGGAGAGAGAAACTTTGGCAACACCGACGTAACCCTATTCTGGTCCATTTTTGCTTTCTTCAGCTGTGATGCATGGAACACAGGGTGTATTAAGGACATTTTTGGTAGCTTGTGCTTGTAAGTTACCTTCCCCATTTTTTGCATCACCTTGTACAGCCCGTAGTACAGGGGAGACAATTTTTGATTGTTTCTCCTCTGTAACGTATGTTGTGGGTATTGTTGCAATTTGAGCAACACCATTTCTCCCACTTCAAACTCACGCTCCGAACGTCTAGTATTCACATACTGTTTCATTATGTTCTAAGCTCGCTATAAATGGAACTTCGTAATGTTGATGGTAGTTTCTCTGTCTCTAAGAACGCGATCCACTTCGGTTACCTTCGAGTCTCCAGCTATATATGGCATGGATACTAGTGAGGGTAGCCATATAACACCTTAAAGGGTGTAGAGTCAATCGAAGGCCGATAGGTGGTATTATACCACCACTCGGCTAATGATAGCCAATCGCTCCATCGCTGTAGAGTTTCGCCACAGAAACACTGTAAATACATCTCTAAAATTTTGTTTACTGCTTCGGTGAGACCGTTAGTTTGAGGATGGTAGGCGGTGAAACACTTAAGTTACACCCCCTGTAATCTCAATAGTTCTTGCCAAAACTTACTCATGAAAATTGGATCCCTATCGCTGATAATCGACTCCGACATCCCATGCAGCTTAAATACATTGTTAAGACATAATTCGACTGTTTCACTAGCAACGTAAGGATGTCTCACCTATACGAAATTAGAATATTTAGTAAACCTATCAACGATCACCATAATCACTGACTTCCCTTTGGATACGGGTAACCCTTCAATGAAGTCCATACTTATCCTGCCAGCTTCCCTCCGTAATTTTTATCGGTTGTAGAAGACCTAGATAGGTTGAATTGTCATACTTGTTTCTTTGACAAGCCATGCAGTTCTGAACATATCTTCGCATGTCCCTGGCGAAACCCTTCCAAAAGAAACATATTTTGTATTTTCTTTGTCGTAGCTACTACTCCTACATGGCTGCCCATCGTGTCATCATGACTGATTCTGATTATTTTTTCCCTTAGTCCCTTGTTATCACCTACTGCCAATTGACCCTTTCACCTTAACAATTCATTTCTCCACTCATAAACACTGGACTTCAATGTGCCATTTATCAACTTACTAATCGTCCCCTGTATCACCCGATCCTCCTCTCAACAGTTTTTTTATCTCTTCTAATAATTCACTGTGTATCTATGTTACTGACAACATCATCATCTTTGCATTTGTGATCCTTGAAAAGGCGTTTGCAGCATTGTTCTCCTTCCCACTTCGATATTGAACTTCAAAATCGTACCCCAGTAGTTTTGGAAGCCATGATTGCTAAAATGGCGTTGTCAACCTCTGTTCCAGAAAATATTTTAGACTTCGGTAGTTTGTTCTCACAACAAACGGCTTACAGCTCAAATAATGATGCCAATGTCTAATGACCTTGATTATCGCCAGGAACTCTTTCTCGTATGTAGACAATCCATAGTGTCTTCTTGCTAATGCCTTGCTGAGGAACGCTATAGGATGGCCATCTTGCTACAGTACTGCTCCTATACCTTGTCCGTTGGTGTTTGCTTCAATTACGAATATCTTAGAGAAATCAGGTAATGTCAACACCGGAGCTGAGGTAATCGCCTCTTTTAATTTCTTAAAAGCCTTCTGTTTTTCTTCCTGCTACTCCTAGCTTGTTATTCGATCTTTCTTCAACAACTCCGTTAATGGCTTAGCTATCAACCCATATCCTTTGATAAGCCTCCGATAATACCCCGTAATTCCTAAGAATCCTTTGAGTTCCTTTATCCCTTTGGGTTCTAGCCACTCCTCGATAGTTTTAACCTTTCGGTGATCAGTCGCAATCCCCATTTCCGAAATGGTGTACCCTAAATATTCCACTTGCCTTGCTCCAAACACTCTTGTTACCTTTTAAGAATAGCTGATTCCTCCACAATGTTTCCATCGCCATTGAGATGTGTTGAACATGCAACTGCAACGTTGGACTATATATTAGAATGTCATCAAAAATACTAGGATGAAATGGCACAGGTGCGGTTTGAATAGCTCGTTCATTAGCCTTTGAAACATCGAAGGGCGTTCGTCAGGCCGAATGGCATGACAAGGAACTCATAGTGTCCTTCGTGCGTCTTAAAGGCTATCTTCGACACATCTTCCGGGTGCATTCTAATCTGGTGATAGCCGGAACGTAGATCCAATTTAGTAAACTATCCCGCCCGATGCAACTCGTCAAGTAATTCCTCAATCAACGGTATCAGAAACTTATCCTTCACCGTGTGTTTGTTTAATTCTCTGTAATCTATGCACATTATCCACGAGTTGTCATTCTTCTTTACCAACACCACCGGTGATGCATACAGCCCATAACTCTGTCGAATGAACCCTTGCCTCATGAGGTCCTACGCTAATTGTTCAATTATATTCTTCTGCGCCCTTGAGTATCTATACGAACAGACATTGATGGATTCAACTCCTTCCTTCAGCACTATCCTGTGATTATATTAGCGGTTTGGAGGGAGCTCAGTCGATTCCTGAAAGACGTCTGTGTATTCCGATAGAATCATGTTGATCTCATCAAATGCGCTCCATTGATCCGAGTTTATTCTCATCTATTGCAACTGGAATTCAATTGGTGTAGATAATTACATCATGAAGAGTTGGCCCCTTGTCGCCCAGTGTATGTGTTTCTAGAATTCCTTGCTAGAAACGATCTTGGATTTCCCTTCCGGATTTTCACTGATCGTAACTACACGTCCCTCCCATTTGAACGTCATGGTTTGCTTCTTGAAGTTGCATAAAACTTCATTCAATCCACTCAGCCATTATACCCTTAGCACCCACCTAATGCTATTACCAGTGCTTCCATGGTAAATTGCACTCCCTGCATCGTCCACATGAACCCGTTACAGTATTGGTGACATCTCAATTGTAACCTACCCCTTCCGGTGATAAGAATGGGTTCTATTTCTTGGAGCTGGCATCTTTATTTCCGTATAACTAAGGTGTCCACGAAATTATGGGTGCTCCCATTGTTGATCAGTATGTGTATCTTTCTTCTTTGATGCACTCCGATTACTCTCATCTGCTTGAATTCAGTATTCCCCGATAATCCCAGCATGGCTTGCATGGAGACCATCGGATTATCTTCTTCTTCAAGATTCCCTTCCAGCTTGTCCTCTTTTGCTTCTGGAGTGTTATTGCCATTGTCATTGTCCCCCGTAATTGTGTAAAACTGTAGTTGTCTCTTTTTGCATTGATGGCCAATACTATACTTCTCATCGCACCAGAAATAGAGGCCCTTCGCTCTTTTTTCATCAAAATCCCGACTACTAAAACGTCTATGAGGGTTGGGGGTTCTTCCTGGTGTTGACGGTCATAATGTCGACATAGGAGTAGGTAGTAACCCTTCAGCTGGTGACCTCCGCATGGCATTCACCAACTGTGAGCTGCGTGAGTTAGGGTTGAAGCTACCATTATCATTTGCCTCCTTTACCATCGATCCATGTTTAAACATTGCACTCCCCGTGGACCTCAAAATGGCCTCCTGTTTACGAGCTAACATGTAAGCTTGATGTAATGATTGAGGATCATGCAACTTCACTGTTACTCCAATCTTTGGTTTCAATCCTTTAACAAACAAACCTACCAAGTACTCTTCAGACAACGCCAACCTGTTGGAGTGGTAATCGAATTGCGCACAATAATCCAACACTGTACCTTGTTGTTTAAGCTCCTTAAAATCTCCCACCAGATCATTGAATATTTCAATGTTGAACCTTTGTTTCAACATCTTAGTAAATTCCTCCCATCCCACTACTTCTGCTTGGTTACGATTCCTCATGTATAGACGGTACCATTCCTGAGCTCTTTCATCCATGTGCAAGATCGCTACACTCACTTTCGTTTTCTCAGAGGTCTGAACTAGCACGAAAAATTGTTCACATCTGTACAACCATATGTTAACTTTTTTACCATCGAATGGTGGAAACTCGATCCTGCTCATTCTTGTAGCCGTCACGTTCCCCTCTCGCTCTTGCTGAATTGAGCTACCTTGCGGTATAGTTTTAGTCGCTCCAACCTCACCTCTCGATTTTTGAAAGCTCTGTAGGAGTAAGGCTCGTAGTTCTGTCATCTCCTTTTCTACCTTTTCTGTTTTGTTTTGAATCTCCAAGAACATTATCTCCATTACGTTCTTCAAACTTTCTTCCATTCTTTCTAGCTCTGCGTCTCTGGTACTTTCTACCATTGTTGTTTTTGTTCACAGGGTGGACTTCTCTTATATCAATTGTTGATAACAAAAATGGGCTAACGGATTTTTTGAGAATGTCGTTATGATTTTGTCAGAGAGAATAGAAAGAAAATCAATAGGAAGAGAGGGGCATAGATTCCATTGATTAGAGAGAGAAGAACAAATCACCTACAACTTTTTCATATCTTTGTAATCGTTCGGATGCCGTTTTTAATACAATTATTCTTATACTCTAGTTCGACGTCCACAATAGTAATACTGGACTTTTTATTTAAACGCAACACTCAGCCCTTCTCCCTAACGCTTTCCGTCAAGTTTTTATTATGTATCGTCTTCTTCAGCTTCCTCCGTAATATAATAGCTGCTGTGCTAGTTATCCCTCACATTTAGCTTATATTGCATTCCTATTGACATAACTGTAGCTGGAAGTGAAGTCCCAATAATTGAACAAGAGAAAAATGTAAGGTTAATCGGTTAATTTTCTCAGAAAACAGAAAAATCATTTCTGATAATGTTAAATGCAGTGGTAAAATATAACCTAATCAAATTGTGCGCTTATTTCATGCAAAATTTGATCCAGGTATCGTTTTCTGCCCATTGGTATGCCTTATCATGACAATCGGGAACTCTGCTGTCATTCTGGGTCTTTGGCCGTTACACGTTTGCTGGACCTATTATTCAATCTTGAGGTGCTTTCCTTGACCATATCTCGTGATCTTTAACTTTTTGTAATGATCCATCCCATTCTATGTACTCTATAACGTGCAGAGCTAAACAATTAGGACCAGTTATGAAGCTTGTTCTCTGCCTATTGCTCCCAGCTGCCTTGGTTCTGTGGCCAGTTGTTGTTATTGTTGGAAGCATTGTCGGCGGAGCACTATATGGCTTTCTGTCACCAATATTTGCAACATTTGAAGCCGTGGGAGAAGGGAAGAGCGATAAGCTTTTCTGCTGTTTTTATGTAAGTCTTACATGCCAACTCTTAATTATCTTGTTGCCCATTATTTTATCCACTTCTTTCTTGTATTTCATGGATGTTACCCTGGTCTACTTCTGCAGGATGGAACTTGGGAGACAGTTAAACGAAGTTGCACTGTGATCAGTGATTTTACAGATGTTATCTATCATTCCTATTTCTCCATTATGGATGACCTGCGACAACAAGGGCCTCCAGATGGGAAATATTATGAGATCAGGTTTGCTGTTAATATAACTTCTTTTCTTTAGCCATTGCAACCATTCCTTTAGAATATGAAGCTAGGGATTGCCTGGTATGCCTTGGCAACAGGTAAAGTCTCAAAACAGGAATAAACTCAATATGAATTTACTAGTTTATAAGGAAGTTAAATATCACATTTCACAATGTTATGGTTTATGTTTTGCCTCAAATTTCTTAGCCACTGCTGACTTGCAACTTTTGCTATTGATATCATCTCTTTCAATTCCTTCACATATGTATTGTATTGGATCAATATTTTGAGCTTCTGCAATCAATTAGACGATTAAGAAAACATGATCAGTTATGAATTTTGGTAAACGACCAAGAAACTTTGTGCTTGCATATGGAGGTCAATTGAATATACTAAAAAGTGTATGGTTCAATTTAAGTGATTTAATTTCATAATCTGATAGAGCTTACTCTGAAGGCACACGTAACACAGTGTAGACAATTGGGAGAGCATGATGCTTAATCAGGTTGATACAGGAACTTGAAGAAGGAAAAGTTTTCTCTATTATTAAGTACATATTAAAAAGTTTAAACACACTATTTTCTATGATTTGTCCATCTGCACGGTATATTATCACAATCTGTCATTACTACTAATAGTTTCATTCAACTCTGTCATCAATATCTTGCAGATTGCTCTATCTCCCTGGTGCTGTTATCGCTGGTTTAATTGGTTTACTGGTTGACTTTCCGATGGTCTCATTAATTGCTGTTTGCAAAAGCCCTTATATGTTGTTTAAGGGGTGGCATCGTTTGTTTCATGACCTTATTGGAAGGCAAGGGCCTTTCTTGGAGTGTGTATGTGTCCCATTTGCAGGTCTTGCTATTATACTTTGGCCTTTGGCGGTTTCTGGGGCTGTTTTGGGCTCTATGGTATCTAGCATCTTCCTTGGTGCTTTCGCAGGCGTGGTTGTTTATCAGGTCTAAACTTTATGACTGATTTTGTTTAAATGCCTTTATATCATCTGACATAGTTTATTCCTATTATAATTTTAAGTAATCATATGGTATCCCCAAAATGTTGAATAGAAATACAAAGTTGTACTGTGGCTTCTAGGAAACCATAAAAAAATACTGCATAGTTCTTATAGTTTAGATCATAGCATTTTTTGACATTTGGCCCTGAAATGCAGCTAAGTTCTATTCGTACCATGTTTTGTTTCTGTAGATATGTGCTAAACCTTCATCTGAATTCTTGTCAACTAATTCACTGTAATGTAGCTTTTCTTGCTAATAAGACACCTTGAAATCTTAATCAGAAACAGAGAACCATGTAAACTTTTTTGTTAGATTTCCAACAACATGGAAGTTACATCCAAGGCTCTGAACTGCAGGAGTCCTCTTTTTGGTTTGGGCTTTGCTACATTATTGCATCTTTAGCCCTTTATGATGAATACAGCAACGATGTTCTTGACATGCCGGAAGGATCTTGCTTCCCTAGGTTCTATCCAGCTCAGAAATGCTTTGTAGTTAAATGGAGCTTGGCTTATTAACTTCAACACAGTTCCATAAATTTTTTACAATTTACAGGCCAAATTACCAAAAGAAGAGTGAGCTTAGGAAGACTGATTCTTTTACCCGGCCCAATTCCTTCAGAAAATTTCCACTTCAGTTAACTTCATTCAGTACACCGTTGGTTGATCTGAAGCCGTTTGAGGTGTGCTCTTTATTTCCATTTGCATTTGGAGAGAATGAGATTCCATGATAAATGTCTTCTTTGTTGTGATATATGGATTTAGCCCCATGTAGACATGCATGTCTTCGCTTACAGTCAATGTACTGAATGCAAATCTTTTAGCGATATTGTAGCTACTTCATGCATTCTTTAACAAGTGCCAACACCACGGGGAGATTTTTATTTCCGAAGGTCTAATAACCCAACAAGATATTCGAGATGCCAAGACATGTAAGGGTAGCAGAGTAGTAAGCTTTGGTTTACCAGCGTACTGCATTCTTCAGCTACTTTTGCGTTCTGCAAAAGCTAACATCGAGGGTATTTTGATGAGTAAGTCTTTGTTGAAAGTTCTTAACAAGTTTCCTCCTCCTTGTTTGTGTTTAATTTTTGTTTACGAGTCATAAATTTCTCGTGCAAATAATATTTCTGTGTAGGCGATGGCACAACTGAGCTAACTAGCAGAAACAGACCCAAAGATGCCTTCTTTGACTGGTTTCTTGACCCCTTTATAATTATGAAAGACCAGATTAAAGCTTTAAATCTTTCAGAAACAGAAGAAGGTTATCTTAGCAAATTAGTGCTTCTAAATGGTGACCCTGCAAGGTTGAAAAGTTCAAATATTGGACCACCACCCGAGTCTGAGCGCAGGCGAGCAGAACTTGATGCAATAGCAAGAAGGTAACAATCCAAGACTTACCACGACTCGGAATTTCTTTAATATTTTCTTAAGGTACTGACTTCATTTATGTTGCTTCTCTCTTTTGATAATTGAGGCTTCTCGGACTTACCAAAAATATCTCAAGGTACCCGACTTCAAGACGTAATTATCAAATTCTGGTTAGAAACCTATTGGAATATTTGGGCAAGAAGAACGGTGATAGCATAAAAAGCAGTGGTCCTAGTACAGTTCGAAGATCAAAAAGTGCGTTTGCCCGAGTTTTCAGCCAGAAGTCTTTTAGAAACAGGACGAGCTACAATGACCCTGATCAAGAGTCGCAATCAGTTGTTACACGTAACGTCGAAATTGTATAGTGATTTTAGGTATCATTTCACCGGCTAAATCCCAATTTTGATTGTGAAGTAGTATCTAATTGTTGGAAGGTTCCCGTTTGTTGGCCATTTTTAACATCATAGGAGAATGATGCTACTCTTATGCATGAAAATTACGTATCCAAATGTAACTATTTAATGAATATCTCTCCAATTCGCTTGAAGTTGTTTAATGTTCTTGATCCTGGTTTCTCTCTATACTGACTGTTAATAGATGGAAATCCAAACACAAACTTGAATCTACGAGTTCAAGATGCTAATAGTCTTAAGTCGAAAACCGAAGACACTAGTATTATCATGCTGGTGGCATTACTATAGATACTTGCCATTTCCATTTCCAGTGTCTTCCCCGTCCCAAATGCTTGACTTAAGCTCTCAGATGATGTCCGAATAAATTTACAGTGGAGACCGCAATTTGGCATTCATTTGTTGAACTAAGAAGAACATGCCACCATATCAAACATAGCGTTGGAACAGGGTAGTTGAGCGGTTGAAAAGAAAAGAAAGTTGTACAATGCAACTGTCCTTTCCAGCCCACGACCTTTTTCAGATATGATATTTCTATTATATATAGATGAGATTTAATAGAGTAAGGTTGAAATGTTGGAACGGAAGATTGATGTGCAACTCGCACTTCTTTTTGCCACATCTTTACTCCACAATAGCAACAGACTGTTATAGTCTTCTACAATCCCACCTGGACTCTGGTTATTATAAAGAATGAAACAGCTCAGCGTTAGTATGTCTCCTGGCCTGAAAAACCGCGTATATCAAAGATAGCAGCGGCTTCCTACAACGCCAAGACGAGTAACACTATGGTTACCTTCCTTCTGTTGACACTCGTCATTTCTTTTCAAAACCTCTCAGGGTCTTCCTTCGAATACCCAGTTGGTGGTTCCAAAGGTTGTGGTCAAGTAGCTTGTAGCTAACTCAAACCCTGTTTTGATAAGATTATTGGAGACAAAAATAAAAGCCTCGACTGGTAGGAAGGGTTTATTTTTTTGGGACCCAATGAAGTCTTATCTCCAATTTTAATCTATGCTTCAAGCTTTGCATTCCAACGGGTTGATTTGTGGAAGGAGTCGTTGGAGTTTCATGTTGGGATACGGGGACCATGGGTGGTAGCTGAGGATTTTAACTGTTGTCTCATATCTTTTGAAGTTGAAGGCGGGGTGAGATTCCATGGAGGTGCTAGGGGAGAGTTACAACACCTATTTGGTAATTCTGACTTAACTAATCTTAGAGAGTGTGACAGATGATTCACATGAGAGAATAAACAACAAGGTAACATGTACATTCGGAAGAAGCTTGATAGAGCGTTGGTGAATGCTCCTATCTTTCCCATTTGATTCAGCATAGTTCGGTGACCCAATTTTTTCGGATCATACGCCCTTATCATTCATCATCAGTTTGATAATACTAGACCTGGTGCCCCCTTTCGGTTCTTCAATGGCTTCCTCCTAGTTGAGGGTTTTATAGACATGATTGCACAGATTTGGAGGCTAGAGATACAAGGCTTTAAGGGGTTTTAGTTGATGCAGAAGTTGAAGCTTGCAAAACGAGCGATCAAAATATTTAGTAAGCAGCGAACCCGCAACCTCCAAGAGCTGAGCACACACTTAGCAAATTTATAGCAGCAGTGTTATAGGAAGCCACTAAATGAAAGACTACGGTTACTTGAGTCCAATGCCATGCACAATACCAGGAGGCATTGATGCTTAATTGTTAAGATATTATATATATCTTTTATTTAATTTTGGCATTTTAAATTGAACATATAGAATCTTAATTATGGTGGAATTAAAGTTGTGGTTATTTGGTTGAAGTGAGATTTGTGCTTATATCCTAATCATCGTA
This sequence comes from Erythroxylum oxycarpum, assembly GCA_025629785.1. NCBI lineage: Eukaryota > Viridiplantae > Streptophyta > Magnoliopsida > Malpighiales > Erythroxylaceae > Erythroxylum > Erythroxylum oxycarpum. Next base: position 9,764,013 of record JAOTAZ010000008.1, on the reverse strand, counting down.
GAAGTCCTTTTTAAATATACGTCCTGTTTAGATCTCCCATTTAAAAGTAAATTACTTGAAGTTTATCAATACACGGGTGTCGGTGATAAACGCAAGTGCACGCTTCTATCGTCAAGTAGTAAAAATATCGATCCCACAGAGACCAAATTAGTTAAAAATTAACACTCGTAATAATTTCTA
>JAOTAZ010000008.1:9742182-9754185 GCA_025629785.1 Erythroxylum oxycarpum | reverse complement strand
AACATGAACATATTATGTTCTTTTTTTAAGGTATGAATAAATGAAATAATTGAGGTAGCTATAAACTGACCAGAGCAATATATGACCATTGAATGAAAAGGTATCTCCGCATACCTTTATATAAATAATATTGCATCCAAAAGAATGAGTTAGGATTAGATTGAAAAAGAATAATGAACCTTTAAACCCAAATCGAAATGGAGCCTTACTCCAAAGAATTAACAAAAGAAATTAGATTTTAATCAGACTTTAGGCTTACTATCCAATCATAAAGTGTCACATGGTACCTAATAAATAGGCAGATGCCCTGGGAATAGAGTTGATAAATAACAAGCCTATTGTTAGCCTCTCAATACATGTATGACTATTTTGTTAGCTGTTGGCTAGTTTCAGCGAAAGATATTACCATGTTGAATGAAATAAGACAACTGTATTAGGTCGTATCAAGCATGCTCGATTTTTGATTATGACAAACTAATATTGTGTTATTCAACTTGGCTATGATAAGATGATTATAAACATGTTTGGATAGACCAAATACTAAAACATGCTTAAGAAACGAGTCATGCATGCGCTGATGGACTAAACCGTATTATGTGAACACAATAGGTCCATTACATGTAGGTTTAGGGTAATCACAAAAAAACTAAAATTAGAGAAGATTTAGAGATAAAACACCTATTTTTGGTTTAACATGATCTCCAATATGGGTGTAGTACAGACTGTGTCTATATGTAGAACTTATAGACAAATCCACAGTTTACACCTATAGAAGTTTTGCAAAGCGTATCCAATTTCTTGAAGATACAGAAGGATCTATGACTACGAAACACGATATAAACCATGCCCTATTGATGTTGAAGTTTTCATAGTCGACACAAGCTAGTCCACGGTCATAACCCAGCTTGTGCATAATCAAAACCCTTAATTTTGTTTAAGCTTGGAAACCATCGTCTTTATGTTTAGTATTTAAGACCTGCTTCTTTTTAGTTACAAAAAGTTTTGAGATATTTGTTTATTGAGAGACGTTCAAAGTTCTTTCCATTGTTCTTCACTAAACTTCAAACTTATAAAACAAACTTTTCTTTATGGTGTTCAAGTACTTTGTAAATTTGGTTCTTTATTCTAACTCACCATTAATTGTTATCAAAGTTAACTCTAAATAAGGTATAGTTATCTTTTTTCAATTTTTTTCTTCATATTGTTAGCCTTTAATATTTATTTTTATACTGGTCAAATTATATTTGTTCCTTTATTAGTCAAAAAATCATGTCTTATGATTCATTTTCATTTATTATATCACATTCTTATTTCTGAAATTTAATTAAAAAAATCATATCCCTTCATCTTCTTATTTTTAGGGTTTACCTATCTCTACTTTACTAATAAAGTTTCTTCTTTGTTAATTCCTTTATTTCATATCATTCATAACAAATGTTCATGTAGTTGTGAAAAGAAAATTAAAAAAAAAGAAAAAAGTGGTGTAGGAACGATTACCTAAATGAATCAGTCCTAATTACATTTTAGAATTCTTACTAGCTTTTCTTATTTTAATTGGTTTTCGTATTTCTTTCTTAACTCGTAATTTATTTTTTAACCTTAACGAATAGTTCTTAAATTTTTGGATTTTATAAGGTTAACTTCTTATTTGAGTTTGTTTATTTCTTTAAAAGCTTGTAAAAGAGTGAAATAAGAGTAATTTTAATTTATCAATATAAAAGGGAGGGAGTGCATGAAAAACTTTTCTTTACTAACTTTTCTTGTACCTTTCAAATATGTTTAGTAAACGTGTTTCATCATTGAAGGAGGAGAAAGACAAATCTTATTTTATGCAAACCATCCAATAACACTTTTAGAGGATGAATATGATACTTGGTGAGACTAGAGATTGACTGGAGTTGCAAGATGCTTCCTTAGCCAATTTGAAAGGGGATAATCAACATAAGTTTCTAATGCAAATTGGTAACAAAAATAAATTCTCTAAGATGATTTTGACAATGAACTAGCATCTGAGGCTAAAGGAGATGAATTTAAACTTCAAAGAGGAGATAGATGATTGGAAGCAAAGTAGGGAATACATAGTTTTAGAAGGTGTGGATGAAAATCTTGACAACATCAAGATAACTATACCTTCCTTAAAGTTAGAAATGAACTTGAAGCGTATCTGAAATAGGAGACAAAGATATAGTTGATCTTTGATTGTTATAATTGCTTTAAAGAGAAGAAAATAAAGTTGACAACAATAAATTTTATTTATTATACTGTAATTTAGTACAATCATATGGTTACTAATAAGAGAGAGTGGCCCATCTTTTGCTTTGAATGATTTGAAGGCTCTTATGGGGAATAGATTTGTGCAAAGACATTATTACAAGGTTTTGTATTGGAGATTGAAAAATCTATCATAAAGAGATAAAAGTGATCATAATTTGAGCCAATATGGATGAGGGTAGATAAATGGCTATGGTAAGGTTCATGAATGGGTTAAATAGAGATATAGCCAATGTAGTGGAGTTATAATACTATATGAAGTTAAGAAATACGGTGCTAAAAGGTGGAGAGACAACTAAAGCACAAAGGAATATCAAAGTACGACACTATACTTACAATTCTTAGAGGCTCGATTAGAAAATTGATGATAGAGGTTTCCATTGAAGCAAAAACTAAGAAACTTAAAGCTAAAGATGATATCTACACGTGTAATGTTAATCTTCAACTATTTCAAAATAAAGACGTTAAATATTTTTGGTATTTAGGAATAATGTAAATTAAATCTCATTATCCAAATAAGATGATTACGATATAAAGGATGATAGAGAAGTAGAGAGTGCGAGTGATTTGGAGGAAAAGGTATCGATACCACCACTTAAAAAGTCTAATGGTGAGGGTGTTGGTTATGTTGTTGAGGGTGAGATGCTTATTATTAGGAGGGAATCAATTTTCAAAATCAAGGAGGATAAACTAGAGCTATATAGGGAAAACATATTATAGAATAAATGCCATATTCATAACAAATATGTAGTATGATCATTAATGAAGGAAGTTGCAATAATGTAACTAACACTACATTTATAGATGAATTAAGTTTGTTTATTGTGTAGCATCCAAAGCTATACTAACTTTAATGGCTAAATGAATATAGTGAGGTGAAGGTCACTAAACAAATGTTAGTTTCTTTCTTGATTAGTAGGCATAATGAAAATGCCTTTTTTGATGTGGTGTATATGCATGTTGGCCATATCCTCTTAGGGAGACCTTGAGAATTTAATGCAAGAACCATAAAGGATAAGTTTACAAATATATATTCTTTTTTATGAATAATAAGTTCATTACTCTTATACCTTTATAACATAAACATGTTTACAAAGATCAATGACGATTGAAAAGAGAGATTGAAGAGTATAAGAGTGAAAGTAGGGAAAAAGGTAAGAATATAAGGAGTGTTCTTTATACTAATCAACATATATTTGTACCACTATATAAAAGAACTTATTTTATTTTTGATTTAGGTAAAGATTTAAGGAATAATCATTTGAAAATTGGAGTATAATTAGCCCAAAGTGAGGTTCCATTATATATAGGTTTGAGGTAATCATAAGAGCTAAGCCATAGAAAATTTAGAGGTAAAACACTTTATCTTTAGCCGAACTTAATGTTTAACATGGGCATAACCCAAACTATTTCAATTTATAGAAGTTATAAACAGATTTATAGTTTACACGTATGAACATATTTTATACCATGCCTAAATTCTTAGAAATAAAAAGGATCCATGGTCAACAAACATAGGCGTTGAAATAGATTGTGCCATTTTGTGTCAAAGTTTCTATCATCAACATAGTTTTGCTTATGACCATGGCTCAAATCAAGCCTAATTAAAATTTTAGTTTAATTTAAGTTTGGAAGCCCTATTTTATAAGTTTAGTACTTAAGGCATATTATTTTTTTAGAAAAATTTAGAGATATTTATTTATTGAGTGCATTTAAAGGTTCTTTCCTTTGTTTTATATTAAACTTCTAATTCAGCATATAATTATTTCTATGTGACATTCAAACAATTTATGAATTTTAGTTCTTAATTCTTTATCATTAACATGTCAATTATTTTATACATTTGCTTTAAATTTCTTGGGATTAATTCAAACTTGTTTGTTGGTTCTCTAGGTTGTATTCTTAAGTAAATTTGCATCACTATAGATTTGTATCAATTAAATTATGCATAAATAGCTCAAAACTTGACTAACCATCATGTTTAGAAGGAGATCATAGGTAATATGGTAAAGTCAGTGGCTTGATGTAAGGAGAAAATAGGAGGACATGAAAAAGCTAGTCTTTCTTATCAACATATGAGAGAAAATGAAGAAGGAATTAAAAGATCAATCCTATCCAAAAACCACTTTTTATTTTACCAGATATACCTTACATTAGTTGAAGCAAGATGGATCAATGAGGGAATATGTAAAGCAATTCAGTTTATTAATACTGTATATTGAGTACATATCTAATAAGGAAAACTCTTCGATTTTATGTTTGGGTTACAATCATAGGCACAAATGATAATGGAAGGTGAAGAAGAGAATAACCATTTAAAAGTTGATATATATTTGGTTGTGTTGCTTAATATAGTATGTATTAAAGCTAGTCCATTTGAACGATTAATGCATATAAGGTTATTAGTCAATGGCAAGGAATTAACAGTTATACTTGATGTTATTACCATTCATTCCTTTGTAAAAAAAATGAATGATATTAAAGTTAGGGTTGAAGTTAATCAAAATCATAACAAAGATGAAAACTTCCATGAGAATAACTCAAGTAGGGATAGGAACTTTCTATAATGTTCCCATAAGTGTGGGAAATTAGCATAGAAAGAAAATGCACTTGATCTTATTCTTGACATTTTCCTTTTTAAGATAGTGAATGAGGTCCTTTATATTAAAAGCATGATTATAATGTATGATCATAATTCTTGTTTTTATTAACTGTTGTAAGTTCAAAGGAGGAATGATAGATAAAACAACAAAAGTGACATATGTTTCAGCTGTAAGCATCTAAAAGGTCTTAAGAAAGAAATAGAAACTTACCTTCAGCCGTGTGAGAGATAGTACAAAACCATATTGTGGAAATTTTTTATTATGAAAGTATTGAGAGAATTCAATAATGTGATACCTAAAATGTACCAAAAACTCTTCTCCCTGGTCAAGAAATCAATTATAAGATTTGACTCATTCTAGGTGTGATTTCTTATATCTACGCCCTTATCCAATGTCTCCATTAAATTTTGTAAAGTTGAGAAAACAACTTGGTGAATTACTATAGGTGTGGTTGATCCAACCATTTAAAATTCATAATTATGCCCCTCTTCTTTTTCAAAAGAATCAATACAAGCATTGTGATACGTGATACTATCTAATCGTATATAAATTAACAATAAAAAAATATCATATACTTTTAGTTCAAGACTTGGTGGTTATGATATCAAAGGGTTATATAGTTTACAAAGGTAGACTTGAGATTGGGTATTGAGAAGTGTAATCAAGAAACATAAGTAGAAAACAACATGTGTGACTTAGTTTTTACCATGATTTTTTTGATATGCCTTTTAATTTGGAAAATGCTCCCCTTACTTTTTTTAACTCAGTAAATGATATATTATGTGGCTTCTTAGATAACTTTCTTATGGTATACATGGTAAAACATACGTACGCTTAAGACAAGTGTTTGAATAGTTATAACAATATCATCTTTTCATAATGGAAAAAAGAGATAGCCTAACTCGAGATCAAATTTTTGTGGAACTTGGTAAGGGACAATTGTAGATAAATCTAAAAAAGGTTGAAGATATTATAGATTGGTAAGTTCATATAATGGTGCTTAAACCTTATAGCTTTATTGGTTCTTTGACCCTTGATTGATTTATTAAAGAAGAAACAAGTGTGGTGTTGGTCATAATTATGGTAAGAAGCTTTTAAGAAAGTGAAGGTTTTCATTTTAACTAAAATTTTATTAAGATTTTTAGACTATGTTATCCCATTTGAGGTACATATTGATACTTATGATATAGTTATTAATAGTAATTCAAGATTCGAAAAAAATAATGTCAAGTAGCAATACTCTATATGTGAGTAAAAGATATTGACAATATTGTATTTTGTTAATGCAGTAAGTATAACTACTAGGAATTAGGTTCATGGTTTGTACAAATAATGTTACTAACACTTTTTTTAGAACTCAAAAGAAGTTGTCCATAAAGCAAGCTTATTAGTAAGAATATTTTACTAAATATGAATTTATGTCAGAATATAAGTTTGGAAGGCCAAAAAAGGTGACTATTATTTTAAAAAAGAAGGTAAGTATTTTTTACGTTGTATAACATCACCTAAACTAAGTCAGATTTGTTAGAGCAAATCAGAGCATTTATACTCTTAGGCAAACCTTATAACAGGACAATTCAATAACTGACAAATGATGTTTTATAGATATTTTAGTTCGGTAATAATGGGTTATTGATGAGTAGCCACCTGTATTTTTCAAATTTCAGTCCCTTATAAAAACAACTTTTGAAGGAGATACATGACTCACAGTGGGCTTATCACGCAAGAGTTCAATAAATGTTACAACTCTTGCATCATTCCTATTATTGATTGAAGATAAAAGAATACATAAAAATATATGTCAAAACTTACCTTGTTTTTTAATTGTATAAACCTGAGAGGAGGAAAGAAGTAGAATTCTTGAAACCCTTGCATATTCTTAAATGAAAGTAGATGTTGGTCACTTTAATTAGAAAATTTTCAAAATCTAACAATATGGCTTCAGTTATGGTAATGGTCGATCAATTTTTCTAATTAAGTTTTCTTTGTGCCTACACCATTTTTTATACCTCTTAATCGTTGGAACATAATTATTTTACAAAATTTTTGTAAATCACTTCAAAGTTTCAACCTATATAGTTAAATGACTGAGATGTCTAATTTACTACCCAATTTTATACATCTTTTTTCAACATGATGGGTTCGATCACAAGTTTTCCGCTACAAATCACCATATATGGACGATGGAGATGATCAATAACTTATTAAAGGAGTACTTATGACATTATATAAGTAAAAGTCAATAAAATTGTTTTTATTTACTTAATACTACCCAATAATGTTATAACTTGCATAGGTTTTTTGCTACAAAAAAAATTTCCTTTGAGATTATTCTAGGACAATATGCTCTCAACCCCTTGAGATTGCTTAATGAAGGTCAGGTGGAAAATGTTTGTCTTCTTATGGATTTACAAGGATAAAATTATAATTATTGGATAAGGTGAGAGATAGTCCCAAAAAGGCTTTTAAATAGATGAAAAAGTATGTTAACTAGAGATAGAGGCCTTTTGACTTTGATATTGGGTTAGAGTCCTGTTGCAACTTACTTTATAAGTATGGAAGAAGATTAATGGTAAGCAAGTGCATCAGAGGTTTATGAAAAAGTATTAAGGGTACATTTAAAGTACATGGTAAAGTTGAGAATATAGTGTAGGTACTCGAATTTCCTAAAATATTAAAGGTTCATCCCAACTTTTTCATGTTAGATTTCTTAAACCTTACCATAAGGATGCAACATAACCCAACAGAAGCTATGTGAAGATAGCTTTATCAATTCTAACGAAATAGTTCGACTAATAAGTTGAGAGATTTTTTATCATAAAAAAATATAGCAACACAAAAATCATAGAACCGTATTTTTGATTAAGTGGAAGAATAATCATATCTTAGAAGTTACTTGAGAGAAAGATACTACCTTATGAGCTTTTAAAATTTAAGTCGATATCTATATTTAAGTTTTTCCACGAGGGCATATTAAATTGGTGAGAAGTGGCTATTAGCCCCATAACACGTATATGAATATTTTCCTAGCCATTTACCAACCTTAGCCAAGGACTAGCATAATTATAATATGAAGAATGTATTATGAATGAACTAAGGCAACTATACTAGGTTGGATCAAGCGAATTCAAGCTTTAGTTAGTTATAATGAATTGTTAGTATATTAATTGTCTTAGCTATGGTGATATGGATTGATCGTAAATGTTATAAATAGTACAAGCACTAAAATATACTTAAGAAGTGGATCATACATTGATGGACTGAAAAAGAGCTTAAATTAGTTGAACTATACGTAAATTGGCTCAAAACTTAACTAACCATCATCTTTGGATGAAGATCATGAGTTATGTGGAAAATTTAGTAACTCGAAGCAAGGAAGAAGTGATAAGACATAACAAGGAACATTAAAGAATGGGGTGATGTGTCCAAGCTTTATTTTTGACTTGTTTTCTTTACTTAATAGTGGACTTAGTGATTTAATATATTAAACATATACTAAAGTAGTGCCCTAGTGATTGAAAATGTTAACCACCAACTAAGTTAGCATACTTAGTAGCCTTTGTTGATTTCTTACATTCTTTCTTATCAAGCCTCCACATTTTTATAAATAAGTTGTTTGAGCAATCTTTCAACATAGAAAAAATTATAAAATTATACCTTTGTAACTAATATGAAAGTTGATAAAAGAGGTTAAAAAAGCACATTTTTAACCTTAGCATTTCCATCAAAAATTAATAATGTTGAAAAAAAGATCTTAACATTATGAAAAATATCATGATAATAGATTCATCAGTGCCAAACCTTCAAAGAATTTTTTCACTTTAGTGCCAAACCTTCAAAATTTTCAATTAAGTTACTAATCTTTCAAAACGTTTAAAACATAGTTTAAAATGTTGATTATTTGTATTTATTGTTGATGTGGCCAGTGAAACTAATTTATATTTAATATTTAGAAATCCATGTAGAAAATTTATAGACCTGTAGACACCCATGTGATTGACCCATGACCCATAACCCATGGCCCACCAAATTTATTCCAAAATAACCACACTTTTTAGCCTTAAATTTCACCTTTCACCTTTCAAACATTAGACCCATTGTCAACGTTTGAAAAACAAACTCTCAGTTGGAACTTATTGTTGTTTAGAGCCATAACCGTCATTTAGAAGAAGCTATTAGAAATTGTCATTGTATGGAAAACAAACCACTCTTATATTTTGGTTTCATTCTTCACTTTAACATTTTTTAATTTTACTATTGTTGGCTTCGTTAATGATATTTATGTTCTAAGTATTAAAAGTTTTTTTGTCTTGTATGAAGATTATTTCACACTTGATGATATCAACTTTATAATTTATACAAGAGTTACCTGTTGGTGGTACTTTTAGAGGGGTTGTCTTAAGGTAATAGAACTATCTTTTTCTTCCTCTTATGTGATGACCTGAGTCTTACAATAATGTAATAAATTCCTTACTTAAAAATTATATAGATAAGTATCGATAAGTCTCATCCATCTATTAACAGAAAACCCACCATTAATCGACTCGTCATTAAAGATTCGTATAAAACCTAAATATGTGTATTCTATTGTGACTTCAATGAGCTTACTTCTCAATAAGCTTAGTATAAACATCTAATGATGATTGAAATGAACAAGTGATGAGGGTTATAGGGTGGGATTTTAGGAGATTTGTGGCCCAGGTAAGTTAAGCAAATAGAGAGCAAAAGCCAACAATAATTCTTCAACTTTAGGAGACATATCCTCTTACAAAGAAAAATTTTAGATTTAATTTAATATAAGAAAGCACTAATTTTCAACTAGTTAAGGAATGATCTGAAATATGTTATGGAATCCATTTATTCATATTACTTATTTACTACACTTATGTTTGTGGCATAATGAGTCAAAAAAACTGATACAAGTTAGACAATTACATTGGATTAAGAGAATTTTTGTTTTTATGGGTTAACGAGTATTCCGCAGACTTCACGGATAGAGAAAAATCCTGGAAGATGCTTTATCTATTATCCTATAGATGGAGTGAGTTATATATTAATTAATTATTTTGTGGGTTTTTTGGCATCATAATATTTAATGGATATAGAAGTAAAGAGTTTGTATTTTACTGAATATTAATGTTATTAATTATGGATTTTTGGAGACCCTTGCTTATGTGGACTCTTAGTATATTATTGTTGTTCATTTTTTGTTGCTCTGTAATTAACATTTATTGTTATAACTTTGCCCTGTGTAGTGCTTTTTCCTTGGAGATAGTTGTTATATATGATTATCATTTTTTTTGTTGGTATTGAATCAAAAATGGATGTATAAAATGGACCATAAAGGCGACAAATTTCTTAACAACACTATGTTATTTTTAATAACAAAGTAAATTCTAGAATCATCCAACTATGTATGAAAACACACACTAAACAATAAAAGAACATAAAATAATGATGTACTTGCTTTTAGGCTTAAAAGCTGAAAGATAGGCTTTTATATTTGAAAATAATGTTCAACTTGCATTCAAATTAACTATCTTAATGGGTCGTCTACCGCAGGAGTCTTTTGTTCTCTTGTTTTCGTAAACAAGTTCTCATTTTCTGCCCTAATTTTTGCCCTTTTGTCCTCTGCGCCTTTCTCGATTTTTCCCTTTCTCTGTCTCTGTTTGTTTTCTTTTCTTTTTCTCCCTCTATTCCTTTGTTCCTCGGTTCTGTTCTTCCCTGTTTCTCCTCTCGTGTGGGGCTATGGGTGATCCTGCTGATGCCCATGCGTTGATTGCTCAGATCAACGTACAGTTGGAGTTACAGGAAACGGCAGGGCGTATACAAATCCAAGACAATGGTCCGACCAGCTCTGCTCGTAATATTACAGAATGGCAACATTGTGTGGTGGGTCGTATTCTCACCGATAGATCTCTAAATGTCCCAGCTTTCAAGCAAACCATGGCTAGCGTTTGGAGACCTGTTAAGGGAGTTATTGTTAAGGAGATAGGTAATAATGTTTTTGTGTTTCAATTTTTTCATGAACTTGATGTGGAACGTGTTCTGAAGGGCGGCCCATGGAGTTTTTCACAGAATCTGGTGATGGTTAAGGAACTGCTTTCTGGTGAACATCCGAAAGATGTCCAGCTCACTTCTGTTGACATCTGGGTTCAGGTACACAATCTGAAGAATGGTTTTATGTCAGAAACTGTGGCGAAGGATGTAGGCAATTATATTGGGGAATACTTGGAGTCTGATCCAAGAAATTATTCTGAGTTATGGGCGGAATATATGCGGGTTCGAGTTCGTCTGGATGTTCGTATACCACTCAAAAGGAGAATGCAGTTATCCAAACCTGGTGTTGACTGGTTCTGGGCCGATTTTAAGTATGAAAGGCTTACCCAATTTTGTTACTTCTGCGGTCTTCTGGGACACTCTGATAGGTCTTGTGTTAAACTGTATGATCTTCCGAAAATTCCACATGAACTATTCCCTTATGGTTCTTGGCTGAAAGCCCCATCTAGAAAACCCAATCGGATTGGTGAACAATGGCTGCGATCTGAAGATGATGTTCGGTACCTTACACCGAACAACGACAATGCTGCTGCTAAGGAGGGGGGTACCTCATGTTTCATGTCCATGGCACAGGGTGATCAGATACGGGTGACAAATGATCTGAGGGTGGTGGGTATCGGAGGACCTTTTCAGTTTCCAAAGGAGGGTGGGCAGAAGGGGGTTGCTTTGGATAAGGAGGATTATAATGGAGTCCCTTTCCACACAGTGGGTACTCGTCTTGAGACAAATCCTATCCTAGAAATGGCTGAAGCCAGTAGATTGATTCTTGATTCAAAACGGAGGAGGGAGGATCTGGTTTCCCACTCAGATGAGGATATGGACTCTGTTGACAATGGCTACGAGGAGGCTGCTGTGCATGCTTCAAAAAACGGGAATGCGGTGGGTTCTGGTTTCCAGGCCCACCTAGAGCGATGAGTACATTATGTTGGAACTGTCGGGGGCTTGGGAACCAACGAACAGTTCGGGCCCTTCGGGACCTAATAAATGTTAAGAAACCCACCTTTGTTTTTCTAATCGAAACTATGATTATGAAAGACAGAGTTTTCAAAATCAGAGACAAATTGGGTTA
>JAOTAZ010000008.1:9709176-9726575 GCA_025629785.1 Erythroxylum oxycarpum | reverse complement strand
TTATGAAGTAATGTTTTCCTTTTCTGGAGTGTTGTACATTCCCAGTTTGTGTTCAGTGTTGATGCCTTACTCTATTGATCCTTCATTATTAACAGCGTGGAAGTCAAAAGTTCTCAAAAGTTTCTATAGCAATTGTTTGTGCTGTGGGGCTAGTAGCTGCAGTTTGCTTTTTTATAGCTTTGCCTTCCCATTCGTGGCTATGGGTTATCTCCATTTTCAAGTAAGTTGCTTATTTTGGCCTTTTTGTGTCCTAAAAATCCTTTTTGTATCAGCTGTATCCTTGTCCAGGTATCAGTACAAAAAAAATTTAGAAGTGGTTTCCTAATGATGATTATCTACTTCTCCAACAACTTCACTTATGCTGTGTTTTGCTTTGTCTTTGAAATGAATTTGTAGGTCTCCTTGAAATTCCCTTATTGATCTATTCTTTGTTCAATTTTCATGCAGTTCAATTCAAGTTTTTATGACTGCAATCAAGTATATTCCCCAGGTCAGTATTGATTCGTCGTTGATGTCATGGGGCCTAAATGTTATTGAAGCTCCTTAATTTACAGCCTACCGAAATCATTTTATAAGACCTTAAGCTTGGAGAGGAAAGTCCATACTTGAGGATTTACCTCATAAAAGCTTTGGAGTTTGTATCTTGTTTTACTAGGTATATTGCCATCGGTTCCCTTGCTAAAGTGAAAATTTTCTTTTCAATCACCTCTGAACCTTTATTTCTGAATAGTGGATAGGACCAATTATCCTTCAAACCATTTTACTATCTGTTTGTCTACGTTATTTTGGAGCGTCCTTTATAGAACTTCTTTTAATTGTTTTCCAAATATTACTTAAAACTTTTCTTTGTGATGATCTGAGAAACAGGCAATAATGAACTTCTTGAGAAAGAGCACAGACGGCTTCAGCATTGGAAACATATTACTGGATTTCTTTGGAGGCATGACAAATTATGCCCAGATGGCTGTACAGTCTATAGATCAAAGTGTGTTTTCTCTCCCAAATAAATGTCATTATAATTACTCCATGCATAATTTTTGACATAATTCTGCCTTGCACAGATTCTTGGATCAACTTCTATGGCAACATAGGGAAGGCACTGATTTCGTTGGTATGAATTTCTGCCATATTTTGCTCTGCACTTTTATAGTTTGTTTTATTACTTTTTCCTAAGGACACATTCTTCTGCTGAACTCTTATGCACTGGTTCCATTCACATTTCACATTTTGCAGCTATCAATTTTCTTTGACGTCCTTTTCATGGTTCAGCATTATATCTTATATCCTGCCAAGAGAACAGTTATCCATCCCAAAATCAATAAGGACGGCTCGGAGCCACTTATTAAGTCTTCTGATGAGCCACAGCTACAACCAGATAATGTGTAAGCTTTGCCTTGGTTCATGCTACACAAGGAGGAAGTAGACTCGTAAAAATTAATAAATTATCTATCTATATGCTAGTTTCATTCTCTAGTGGTAGCTTTTTATCCAACAGAACATGATTCAGTTTGAATCATATTGTATAGAAGGTGTTATGATTGTATAATTGAAAGAGCTTTGATCCCAAAGCAGTTTCAACTTCACATGGTGATGATAAATGTCGACGTGCTTGTTCTGGACGTCTGGTAACACTTGTTGAGAAAACTTGTTTTACCAGCCAAATGATTTCTCGAAAGAAATTAAGAATCTTTGATGTCTTCCAGTGAAAAATATAGATAACAAAGATAGGTTATCATGGCCTGCTTTGTCAAATGGTTCGGTACTTAATGCCTCGCAAACATTTACATCTTTTCTTCTCTGTACTTTCAGAAGGTTTTGTATCTTCATTCTCCTTTTCTCTTAGCATAGAACGGGTCCGTAATTGCCATTTCTTCTGCAGAAAAAGTGTCAAGAGGTTATTCAAGTTGAGCAAAAGGTAATTATGATTGATGAGTCCTTTACCGTCCCGAAAAGAGTGCCTTGGTCAGCAAGATCCTAAAACTGTAACTATTGCAAGCGTCCTTTTGGCCAGTAACATTTTCCCAAGCAATTTTGTACCTTTTCTCATGTATGGGAAATTTACTGTCAAGATGAACATAAATTCTCAAAGTATAATCTTTATGCCATGAAAACAAGACCCGTCAAGACAATCAGGCTAAAATCTGCCCGCTCTGCTTTACTTGTAAAAGAGATTGCAGCTATGACTTCTTTTAATCAAAGATTGTAGCTATAATATCAGTATACTTTTAAGGCTTTTGACCTGGTAATGTAGAAGTTTTTATACTTCCTCTGATGAAATAATATTCGATTAATGTCGAGTAACGTGGCCTTCAAGTATGATAAATAAAGTTCCATATGCAAAGCAACCGACCATGTTCACTAACTCGCGAGTGCCTTTTTTTCAATCCAATTTTTTAATGTTACACTCTTGTCCTGTCAATTGAGTTGTCAGATCCCTAATGTCTTGCTCTACACGTATTATGACTAGCAAAACACCTTCCTTCCCAAGTATCTCCTACCGTGTTCACCCTATAAATGGACGATCACTCAACCCACAAACCAATTCGAGCTCGCATCTTTTGATTGATCTATCAACCCCACAACAAGCCTTTAGCGGAAAATGAAGAGAGAGGGACGCCAACATGGCATGGTCCGGACCTATACAATCCTACCATCTCCATGGAACTCAGGACCCCACTCCAAACTCATCAACAGGCTTGATTCACCTCCCACCGCAGGAATGTTCACCAGAGTACAGCTAAAACCCACCGGCCACTCCAAGTTCACCGGAAAGTGTGGGAGGCCACGGTGCAATGGATGCCACATGAACCCATGCTGCAAGTCCAAGGACAAGGCCAAAGGAAACCATAAGGTGAGGTCACTTGATGTTGTCTCGAATTACAGGTCTCTATCTTGGAGGGTTGTAGATGGACGACCAGGCTTGAATTTTTCTGGCCTCTCTGCCACTGGGATTTTGGACCATTTGGCTAATGACTATGTGGATGATGATGTTGATGATAGCGTCTTTGAGGATGATGATGGTGGTGGTGACCATGACGCGTTGATGGAGTCTTCACCCGGAATTGTGATTCAGGAAATTGATGATAATGATGAGGATGACAATGATAATGGTGGCAATCCCAATATTTCAAATGATCAAGATGAGGAAGAAGAAGATGATCATATGAGCTTCTGTGATGTGGGATTGATGTGGGCCCAAGTTGAGGGAGATGATGGTTGGTGTTGGGTGGTAGATTGTGAGAATTGATTCTATGATGCGGCTAATATTCATGTTTGCTTGCTTTTTGCATTCACAATCAGAAGAAAGATGTAATCTTTGGAAGCTGAAATTGTGAAAAATGCTTCTTTGCAACTAATTTCATTTGTAATATTACGTAATACGTATCTACTTATGTTTTCGAAAGAAAAAGTTGCAAGTACTTATCCAAATATTTGAGTACAAGTCATCTCCTACTTGCTGTTACTAATTTAATCCGAGTCCTTGAAGTGCACGGCACAAATGTAGAATTGTGATAGGTTATTTCTATTCTAACCAAACCTTTATCTTTTACAATCTTTTCACCATCAGAGATAACATGCTTTTAATCGGAAATTGAAAAGAAGTTAAAAAGAGTAGTTGCACTAACGAGAATGTTAAAAGAGTAGTTAATGTATGTCTTATGACCCATGGCACGTGCTACCTTTACTTTGATCAATTTCTCATCTTTTGCTCGAGGATGTGGAGGATGGAAGCAACTGCTTGATGCATATGGTTTATGGGAAATGAATGGTTGCTTGAGAAATTCAAAGAGAGAAATGGACAACAGCATATGAAGTTCTCAACTACGCGAGTGTTTTACAGCTAACGTGAGAAAGTACTTTAAGCACTATTTGGACACCCTTTCATTTCTCAAGCATCTTGGGAAGCTACCAAGTGATTGGCAATACAAAGGGTTAGAAGCTAATTATGACAGAATCAAAAGTTGCGAGAATGATGGCAGTTGTGAATTTGTCGAATGAAGCAAGAGACAAACACACACCACTGATATTTGGATTACTCGAGGAAGAATATGAGACCTGCGTGGACATCCTCAATAACCAGTGCCCTGAAAATGAAGCAGTGTTCGTGTTTTGAGTGAGCATAAATGGGCAGCAAAAGAGTACTAGTAAATTTCAACTTCTCAAAGAAGACAGTTGTCTGTACTCCTATGAAAATTGAGTTCTGTGCAGTCGTGCAGTGAAAGTCCTTGAACAGGTGGTCCGAAGATGCAAGGATTTCAAGTATTAGACTACTCGGTTCAGCTACCTCAAACTTGTAATTATTCCAGTAGAAAATAGCCCCATCACCTTTTAAGGGTTAGATGAATTAGTTTAGGTATACATCCCCTTCATTAGCTTAAAAATTTTCTGTCAATAAGTCAGCATTGCGGTAACTTTGATAAGAAGGAAGGATAAATGGTCAATTTCAAATGAATTGTCATTGGAATCTAGCTGAACTTGCATGATATAGTGAAACAGAAGTTTGACCTCTTCTTCCAACTGTTTTACATCAAATGAGGAATCATAACTTCTATGATTTCTACGAGGGACACTGTTATCCAGTTACTTTACAGAATTGATGTTTTAACTACACAATTAACACATCTACATTTAAATGGTAGGAGAATACCAAGTTCTCCTGGCAAACCAATGCTTCGGCATATATGGCTTCACCTTACTGGCATCAAACAATTTGAAGTTTGCCATACTTACAAATTGAACTCATCTCCATCACTAGGCGTTTGCTCATTTGCACTGAATATTTGGGCAAGTATTCTCATTAACATTTCCTTTCAGGTGTGAACTTAAAGAACGTGGCCTGTGTACATCCATGGCCTGCTTGGAGCCGGTAGTCTTTGCTGAGGGTGGTCCCCCAAGTAATTGAGGATTCCTTCTTTGTGTCGAGTTAGGATAAGATTTTTCTTCTTGTACTGGTGACTGAAAACGTGTCAATGGTATCTGTAAGGAACAGAAAAGAGCTTCATGACCGATGACAAAGTGTGGTAAAGTATGAGTGCAGAAAATACAGAGCAACAACAGAGATACCGTTTCTTCTATATTTTTTACTGCTCTCTCTTTGTAAAATTTAGGTAGGGGCCTCGCCTTGAAACAAAGGCTTTGACGCAGTCTTTTCAGTTCTGTTTCTGCCTTCTCCTGATCAAACAGATAGCTGTCACTTGAGTAAACAATTTTCACCTTTTAATTGAAATACTAGCTGCTACCGTGCTTACAGGTCAGAACAACAAGAAGAAGGGCTTAACCCAAGCGTTAACATTTTCAAGTACCTAAATTAATACTTTGCTAAGTGAATGTCATACGAATACTACCATCATCCAAAGCCACCATCGTTGTACCAGGTTAAATTTGGGACCATGTTCTAAGGTTAAAATTTCAGCTTTCTTTTGCCTAGTGGACAGGAATCTAACTCGCTTTGACATACACTTCAGGCAATTAAAATGGATTGTACTAAGCAAGTTCAAAAAATAGACTTTGCAATGGCATACTTACCTTGAGAGTAGCTTGCAACTGCACTTTTTGCGCTTGCTCAGCATTAAACTTCTCTTCAAGCTTCTGAAATTATATCGGAAGAAGTGAGAAGCTGTTTAAAATACATTTAACAGCAGAGTTTATTCTCGTTCTTTTTTTATGTGTAAAAACTTGCAAAGTGCTTGCCTCCTTTCTTCTCGCAGCTCTCTCTTCAGTTCTAAAGCTGAAAGGTGTAGATAACTTGGGGGATTGAGATTTGTTTCTGCAGCCACTCATAAACTTCGAACAACTGGCATGAACAAATAACAGTCAGAATACTCAAAAATCCATCAAAAACGTTTGCATCATGCATCAAGGACACTTGAAAACTCCTTGGTAGCTTGTACACAAAGTTCTACTTAGCTTCAATTAATGATGCCACGTATATATAGAACCAGGCAAACTGTTCGTCTCCTGGTCCTATATGATCAAATTGTGCGATATCAAGCTGTAATTCAGTCAAATTTTTCTTAATATGCACGTAACACGAAAATGAAGTTCAGACCATTGAATCATTGCCTTTACAGTTGCATTCATTCCCTTGCACTTTGTGAATTCTCACACCGCTAGAATACGGGCTCTCACGATGATATTCCAAACCAATGCAACAAACTATACACGTCAGAAACTACATACTCTGTTGGGAAGAAATGCCATTTGGGGCGAACTGTTTTGCTTCCTGATGCTGAGGGGTGAAGAGGTGTCTTTGCCCTACAATTGCATACAGTAAATAACTAGAAATTTTTGAAGTGAAATCATCGAGTTTGTCTTTGTAACTATAATTCATATACCTTCTGTTTTCTGATACAGGAGTGGCTATGGGTTGCTTACAGTCCTTAAGAATTGAAACCTGCAATTCAAGAACGAAAGTCGTCGTAATATGCATGAAGATAATGGCAGAGTGACTATCTTTTTATCAATTGTTGTGCTTGCATGCATAGATTTGAAACAGAATTGCAGAAGAAGGGGAAAAAAAAAAAAAAAAAAGAGAACCCTAGTTGGAGTCCTTACTGGAGTTGCGTAGTTTTTGGACGCTTTACAATTGGAACTAACACTCGAACTATCAATCTTCTGGATAAGTGTTGATGTTATCTTGTTAAGCTGTCTAACAGGAGTGAAGTTCATTGATTTCTGAGTTGATTTTATTCTGTCGGACTCTACTGTCGACTTCTTGTTGATTGGAGTGGCAATATTTTCTTTTCTGAGACGAAGTGGAGCTGCCTGTTTAGCGGGTGAAAATGGCAGCTTTCTTTCTTTAACATAAATCGATGACTTTGAGCCAGAAACAGGTAGTTTCTTCTTGCTTATTGATGCCAAACCATCCTGCTAAAACAATGAGACATATCAGCTTCTACCAAGATATAGAATCAAAACAAGATCCACTGAAATAATGGTATTACCTTCAGTAGAGGCGTCTCCATTTGTCTGGACGCACTGAGATCCGTCTCTCTAACTTCTTTCTCATTATCAACAACTCCAAGCTCGTTTAAAGTTTGCCCCTTGTCACAATTTTGCACAAGAACCCGGCTTTTGGGCGTTGAATCAACTCCTCTAACCTCGGTTCTTTCACCTTCATTACCATAGCTGGTCTGAGTGGCTGCCATCACTTTGACATCTTGTGCCTCACCATTTGCCTCAGAGCTTGGGGTCATCATTTCTGAATCCTGAGGTGTAGTTTCACAAACTTCACTTTTAGTTTCTGGTTCAGCCACATCCTTTCCTGTGACATTTGCTTGCTCAAGTAAAGCTGCAGCCTTTCTTTCAGCTAGATTCTTGTAATGAGCTTCAAAGAAAGCTTTCATCTGTGCAACTGAGCCGGGTCGTGAAAATTCCTCGGCCTCTTCAACATATCTGTTGTGAGAGAAAGTTGACCATTTCTCCCAAGATAATGATTCTGACATGAACCTCCCAAAAGAGACAGACTGGCCGAGGGGATGAATTGGCTGACCCTGTGACGTAAGAGCTTGTATAGTAATCTTGGTCTGTAAGAGAACAAGCTAACAAATAGAAAAAGAAAAAGCATAGGAACTAAAGGCCTGTAGCGACACTACAGGAATCAAAAGGAAGAATTCAAGCAACCCACTACAAATTTGGAGGAGTTATTACAACCAATCATTAGTGCCCTTGGACGACAAAGATGGTATAAAGAATTCAGTTTCATGAACTCTACCTTGGACGCTTCACTGGAAGGAATTCCTGCAGCATAAGAGAATGGTTGCACGAGACAGGTTGTCTCCCCCATGAGTTTGGCTGTGTTGTAACCGACTTCAATACAGTGGTAAAACTAAAACTCCCCGGTTTTGTTATTAATGTTTTCCAGTTGAACTTTGTGGCTGTGTCTCCTCAAGAGCGCAGATACATTGCAATTTTGAATTTCAAAGAAGTGGAAATAGCAGAGCAGGCAGATGATGTAGTACGTTCAAACGATAAAGTGAAAGAGACGAAGGCGGTGGATTCTTTTATTGTCTGAAGGAAGAGTGGGGTCCACCAACCATCCTTCAAAAAGCTCCAAGCTTTTTAAAGGGTTTTGGGGCCCACGCCTCAACGTCTACTTTGTTAGTTGATTTGAACTGAAGAAGACAACAGAATCAGATCATATTTTGGAAAAAAGGCTCCGCGTTTGCCTCTAAAATAATATGAAAATGCAGGAGAGGAGAAAGAGAACAGAAGGGAATTGGGTTCTGAAGTTCTTATTACTTTCCAACAAGTGAGATGGCTTACTTTAATAGATAATTGAAGCTTGAGAAAAGGAATACATACAGCACCTGGTCACCTGGGAAAGGCTTTATTCTTACTCACCCATAAACGCACGCAAGCAACAGCTTGAGAAAACAATGTGCACAAGCAGTAAGTGGCATTTTAAGGGGAAAAAAAAAAACTAGTCTGAGCTCTTCATTGTTCCTTTGTATCACATTGTTAATGATAAAGACATGATCAACAATAGAAGCTAAGAATAACAGAATCAATGCACAAAACTTAAATAAAATGTAGTATTTTTTCTAACACAGTTTTCTGGTCTATAAATGTAACTCCCCAAAATTTGCGTCTGAGACTTTCTGAAGTTCTCTAGTATGTCCGGTCCTCTATAAATCTCCGTGATCTTTTGCTGTAAGTTTTAAGGTTATAAAGTGCATCAACAAGTTTTAAGGTTATAAAGATGCATCAACACTGTTAGGAGGCCTATCACGTCCACCAGTGTTCAGTAAACCTGAATAAGAATACTTTCTCCTATTTTTGTAACTTTTACTCTTAGTTGCCTTGCTTTTGCGCCCTGAAAACACTGTGCACATGAATGCCAAGAAACCCAAACCAGAAAACACCCATAAAGCCACAACCCATAACCTTAATGAACCAAATAGCCCGTCTGAAGCATCAGGAGATGATTCCTGAGAATGTTTGATCCGCACAGGACTGCTTCTTACAGAATCGGTTCCTTCAAACTTGCCAAATTTCCTTGAACTCCCAATTTCTTTCCTGGCATCCCAATTTGAGGTGGATATGGAGCCGGGATTTGGACAGTTTCTCTTCTTATGATGAAGGTATAGTGCTTCATTAAGTGCCTTTGCACATTCTATGCTAAGCAGGTCTCTCTGCAGGATGTTGTTATCAGGCCGATCCACTGTTGAAGGATCAGGGGGTTCAGGAAACTTAGCCCAGCATTTGTTGACAACATCAGTATCTCTCCAGTTTGCTTTATCAAAGCTCCAGTTCCCAACTCTAAATTCTAATCCATAGTGAAAAACTCTATAATTTACCCCAGGCTCAGGGACATATCCCGGGTATATTAATATCTCCCTGTTGATGATGTGCCGTAGATTCATCTGCGCAAATAAAGAATTAATAAACAAGTAAATGAAAGGTAGTCAAACTCATAACTGTTGCAGAATTAGCAATTAACGGAATATCAAGTGATGGCATGGGCAAGTAAGAATCCACATGTCAGGAGATTAGAGAAATACAAAACCAAAGTTACTGGTGCAAGTCCCATTGTAAAATAAATTATTACTGTTTAAAAGAGAGGGGTCCTAAAGGATATGGAATACCTCTGCGGCACCAAATGAGTAACCATACATCTCACTAATCCAGCCGGATGAGTATATATCGCCCGTAAAGTTAGTAGCATAATGAGCTTTGTCAGCCCGGACCTCCTCAGTTTTATGTAACCATAGTAGAGCAAATTGTTGAAGATCATCTATGTGCATGATTATTACACCCCCAACTTTATCACAAGCATCAGGGTTGCGTGTGTGGATTTTCGCAAGCTCGTTATCACAACCAATAAGGTACCTAACAAGCATAAAGTTATGAACCTTTGTTAGCTGCACATTATTCCCTTATGCTCGTGCACCACAAATATGAAAAAGAGAGATAACCCGGACCAAACATAATTGCCATTTACTAAACAATGCAAGAGCATAAAACTCTTGGTCTTACTCATAGGGAGTTGAGACAGGCTGGCCACGTGCAGCTTTGAATTCCCATGGAGTGATTGGAGCTCTCAAGATCATGTCAGCATCAAGAATAACTATGAACTCAGCATCAACATCTGCATGGTTAAGCCAATGAACAACTGCAGCAGGTTTATTAATTGCTGGATACCTGAAAAATAGAAAAGTGAAGGAAATTAAAAAAAAGGATTCCTGTTGCTCTTTAGATCTTTCAGTTAACTAGTTAATCGTGTAGAAAATGCAAAGTCCAAGCCACATAACCACTTTTGCAATGGTTTATGATCCATGTAGGTGACAGAAGTTGTGCACAAAATGGTTAGAACCTAATTAGGTTACATACCCATCTATTTATAATAGTGCACTACTTTTGGCCCCTCATCCCCTATAAAATAATATCATTAGCTTCCAATGAGAAACATAATAGACATAAAAACTAACAATCCAAAGGTACCAAATTGAGTCGAAAAGACAACACTGGTTATATTTTTCCCTACCAAGAGTCACTTTAGCACAACTAGCCATTTCTACTAGGGAGATTATACAAGCTTCCAAGTGAAACACATAAATTTCAAACACATAGCATAATATACGATAATAAATGGAATCAGAGGGATTTTCTGAGTGCCTTTCAGCTGCAAAAATATCTAGGATCCTTCTAACCACAAAATTTAAACATGTCAGTTGATATTAGTCCAAAATCAATTAATGAAAAGAGTATATTGTGTTCGAGATGAAGCAAATGACAAAGTTAACCTCTCAGTTAAACCAAAATGACCAGAAATTCCACAAGCCAGAGACAATTCAGTGCTAAACCTGTATAAAGATGAAGATATTACCAATCTCCTGTTAGCGGGTGCCGGCTCATGGAAGGAACATAATGGGTGGGAGCCAGATCGTGTCCTCTGTATTGCTTTAAGTCCTCATCCGTACAGCTGAGAAGTCGTGTGAGATTGCCAGGCTGGCCACTCTGGTGGAAACTGTGTACAAGGCCTACAGTCTGCCAATCAAAGTAAGGTGTACATTCTGTGGAGAATATCGTGTGAATCTTTGGATGAGTCTTTTGAGGTTTATCAACAATCTCCTGCTCTTTTATGGCCTCCTTAGCTTCCATACCCTCATGAGTAAGATATCTTGGACGAGTCAATTCAGCAAAAGTTCTGCTCTTCAAAAAGCTCAAGTATTTTGACCATTTTGGCTTCGGGCATCCATCTGTAGCATGTTGTAAAAGAAGGCCCTCATTCAAAGTGTTTATACACTCTATACTTAACAATAGGCCCCTCCTTTTATTTGCATCAAATGTCATGGCTTGCACCTGCATGAATGAAAGATAGTACCTTTTTCCCTTAGGATTTAGAATTAGCTCATGAAATCTTCTCATGTGATCCCGTTTTTATGTAACAAGCAAAGAATAAAATGCTTCATAATAGCCAAATTCTTATGCTTTCTGCAATTGAAAGCATGGATAACAATAACTCCTAAAGCAAACTTCCAAATAGTTCGTCTCTTTGTTTTCATACCTCTCTAGGATAAGGAGGCTCATGAAATAGCTGACCACACTCATAGACGATACTATCTTCATGATGGTCTAATTTACTGAAGGACCAATTTCCAACACTAAATGGCAAGCCATAGTGAAGTAGAATAGGCTCCACACCCTCTCGTGGAATATAACCAGGGTAAATCATCAAATCATCATAAATTTTGTGCCGAAGTCCAACCTGAAAATACAAAATTAAGCAGAAGAGTTCATCAACCAATAATGTTGAACTCAGTAAGTGGACAATAGAAGGTAACTTCGTTTTCGAAACAAAATAGTGCCAATACTTACTTCAGCCGCACCAAATGAGTAGCCATACATCTCACTTATCCATCCTTGGCCGTAGATGTCACCAGTTATGTTGGTTGACCAATGAGCTCTATCTTCCCGCACTTCTTCAGTCTTTGAAAGCCACATGGGCGCTAATGCTCGAAGATCATCTATGTGCATGGCTAGAAGGCCCCCAACTTTATCACATAGCTCAGGATGCTTTGTGTGCAATTGTGCCAGGATGTTATCACATCCAATCAAATACCTGATTATGCATAGTATACATTTTTGCAGTCATAATAAGGAACAACTTAAATGGAGAACAAATGAAGTATATAAGCAAGACATATCATTAAATGACACGAGAAACAAGTCCAGACAACTGCAAAAGCATGATTGACTTCACCATCCAAAGGTCAAAAAAAGATCTTGTACTTTTAAAAATGTTGATGTTCCACTAGACTTATTCATTACTACATCTGGAGGATTGTGCATAATTATCAAAGTTAAAACATTATGCAATAGTGTTGAAACACCCATTGATGGGTTGGGCTGGTTGAACCCAATAGCAGCTGCATGATAACAAGCAGAACTCGTGCAATGATCATGCAAAACATGCATCAAGGGAGAATTTCCTTCTTTTTTTTTTCAGCCAATGCTGAATAATAAGTAAAACTCTTAAGTACCCATAATATGCTGCAACAGGTTTTCCTTTCTCAGCTCCAAGTTCCCAAGGTATAATTGGACCTCGAATAATCATATCTGCATCTAATATAACCACCCAATCAACATTATCAGCATCTGTACTATGTTTAAGCCAGTGGACAATTCCAGCAGGTTTGTTAATTGCCGGGTACCTGCAGGAGTAAAAATAAGATAGCATTTTACGTTAACTTTTCTATGCTTCAGCGTACAACAGCAGTTCACAGAAAAAGAAGAGATTAATTGCTTGAGCATTTATTCGAGGACATAACAATAGCATAAATGATGCACAATGCGACTGCCAAGTGCGAAGGAATCAACAAAGCAGAATGAAGGGTGAGGACTGAAATAGGAGAATCTACTCTGACATTGAAGCTAAGGAAAAAATGCAATCTGGGGAAAAAGAAATAGAATTGACTGAATCCGCACCTCTCACAAGTTTTATTTAGTAGATGAACTTGATATGCATTGAGAATGAAGATGGACCAAAGTAAATCACAAAAAATGGGCAACTTCAAACAAGGAATAAGCAGTAACGAAAGAACATAATTCTCATCCCACCTTTTGTTAAAATAGTCGAATTTGTTGCTTTAACTACTAAAAAGGAATAAAGCTTGTACTATTTCAAGACAGGTGTCTCTTCTGCTTTTCTTTGCGTCATAGATCGATGAAGTTGTACAATCTACGCACACATGCTTCATGAAAAACTTCTATTGAAAAATGTCTCATTTGAGAAGAAAGCAAGGAAATATACTGTTCTGATGAACAAACAACGCAGAGAAACTCACCAATCGCCAGTTCTGGGGTGTCTGCTCATAGATGGCACCTCAAGAGTGGGAGCCAAATGCATTCCCCTATAATTCTTCTTTTCCTCATTCGTACAACTCAGTAATCGGGTTATAGGTCCTGGTTGTCTGGCTTTTTTGAAGCTATGCAGGAAACCCACGGTCTGCCAATCGAAGTAATTGTGACACTCAACCGAGAACAGAGTGTGGATCCTGCGACCGGTATCCACGCTGGACCCGTCACCAACACATAACAACAACCAGCACGCAGCATAAACCAACATCAAAACCATGAATTTGGCCATTGGAGCTGGAATTGAAGGCCTGGCTCGAGAAGGGTATGTCTCAAAGATCTAAAATTCATCGACTGTAGAGAGATGCAAGAAGTCAAAGTCTCCAAGATTGGTTTTTTAGCATTTTAACGAATACTAATACTATAATAGAGTTAACAGCACGTACCAGGACTTGGTATTAATTTACTAGCATATAGATTTTCGACAAAAAGGAAAATCAAAAGAAAGCAGTAAATGAGTCATTGAAGTAGCAGCCAAACTACAATTTAATGGATCCGGACTCGGAGTCTTATCATCAACGAAACGCAAAACCTCAGTTCGAAGGTTCGTTTTGTTTGCTATGTTTTGGTGTTTAAACAAAATACTCAAAAATCTATAAAGGACTCTGTAAAGGTTCTTCATAACTAATTTTGTAAAAAAAGGCGAGCTTATTGCTTGTAATACAATTTAAATTTTATCGAAAAAAGAAACAACATTTTATTCATGTCAAGCAGCTTAGATCATGTTAAACGACTGCTTAGATGTGATTTCCAAGACAAAGGTAAGTTTGTTTACCAAGATAGACAAAATTAAGTTTGACAATCATTCATCAGTCATCACTGCACTGTTAGTGACCATGAACATCTCCATTAAGATTTTATCGTTGATTATGAAGATTTCCCACGTCACCAGCAAACAAGGCAGCACGAGGTCTCCAGTTCCTTTGGTTTCATTTTCAATCAATTGCTTGGCGAGTGTGAGAAGCGAGTTACCTTTTTTCCTCTTTCTTTCTTGTTAAGCTTTCTACTGTTGAGAAGAGCTTCCTTCTCCACTTCCTCTTGGCCTGAGGTACTACTGAGTTCGTCTATCTATGGACGCATTAATTGTGCCTTACTTTGGCAAGACCATCGATTTTTCAGATTCTTTTCTTATTTTATCCCTTCAGATAAATCGAGAATCTGCAGCTTTACGGTAAGATGGGCTTCCATAGTTCCATAACCTTTACTATAGTCCTTAACTGAGATTTCGTATGGTGGTTTTCTCTTTAAGATTACACCTTTGACTAGATCTTTTGATTAGGGGCTTTTAGTTATTGGAACTGAGGAATTAGTGAGGAAAATAACATGGGCTGAGTTCTTTAATTCGGCAGGTTGGTTTTGTTATATATATAGTTTTGATATAGATAATATTTAGAGGTTGATGTTCAGAACTCTCAAGAAAGAACAAAAGAACGGCCATGAGATGTATTGTACAAGAGAAAGGAGTGGTGTGGCGTGGAAAATAGTAGATGAGTTCATGGTGTTTTCAGAATCATCAAATTATACTGTAGGAGAATTAAAAGGGCTTGATAGTTACTATAATTCCAGATTGACATATCCAACCTGGTTTTTGATGGAGATAAGATCTCTGGCCGGTTTACAACTTGACCCGAGAGCCCAATATACAGCAAGCCCAAATAAAAACTAAGCAACTAGAAGCCCCACTATGCTCTGCTGCTTTTAGAGAATTTCAGTGAGCTCACCATGTACTTGCACAACACACAAGCAAATTCTTATAACAAGCATGCCAGCTGAAATTTAGCTGACAACCAAGGCTGTCAGAATTAGTTAAAACCTTATTTATTAGATTTTAACAATTTCAAATCAATAGATGAAATCTATTTAATACTTATAAATATAGATTTTAACAATTTCAAATCAATGGATGAAATCCATTTAATACTCTGTATAAATACACTCAACATATTGATAATAAATTCTAGTGCAGATATACAAAATACTTACAAATCTTACATGGTATCAGAGCATATATTGATTAATCGTCTAATACTGTAATGACTTCACCATCAACAATAGATACCAACACCACCACACCTCCATCTTTTTCAGCCCTTGCTAAGACACTTATTTCAACCTACCATTAAAACTCGATCAAGCCATCTATCTCAATTGACGTCCTCAAATATTGGCTATTGTACGTGCCCTAGATTTGGAGATGTATATCTCATCAGATCATGAATGTCCTCTAGCTTTGATTCCTTCTCCTAATCATGACACTTCTGCAGATCCTATTTTCGTCTCAAATCCTACACAAGTCATGGACTAGAGTGGATCAATTATTGTTTTGTTGGCTGCTCACTACTATTAGTGAGTCTGTAATTGGCCAGGTGAATCATGCCAGCTCTTCTAAAGAGCTATGGCAAATTTTAGTATGCTTGTATGCGCAAACCTCTCTTGTCAAGGTCTTGCAGCTCAAACAAAGGCTTTCTTCTCTAACAAAAGGAGCCTCAACTATTTCGATTATATTCAACAGGTTAAGTCTATAGGTGACTCTCTCAAGGTTGTAGGGTATGCTGTTTCGGAGCAAGAAATAATCCTAAGTGCTCTCAATGGTTTAGGCAGTGAGTATGACTCAATGGTGGTTATGTTAACGAGCTCTATGGCTCTATCATCTCTTTAGGAGGTTCTCTAAACTCTGATGATGCACGAAACAAGACTTGAGCAACAACATGCTCATTCTCAAATCTCACTGTTAAATACCACTGCCAACATGGCAACCTACTCTCAAAACTTTAATCGTGCTCGTTGATAGGATTGAATTTTCTTAGATTTTCTTATGCATTTATATGCGATTTCAATCCTACTTTTATAGATAAGATGCTTCATTTGTGTTCAATTTGTGTTGACTGTTAAATTGGATACATTGATATATTTTTGAGACTAAAAAGACAAAATTTTCTAAAGCAAAATTGGAGTTTAGTTACTTATTTAGATAAAGGCAAAAGACAAAAAAAAAGGAGTTTGAAAATGGTTTTTGCGTAGACATGCGTTTATTAACGCATGCGTAACGCTGTGCACAGCTGAGCGTTTATAATGCAACATGAGTGCTAAGGGTTTTGAAACAAACGTGAGCTGAGAGTTTCATTTGAAAAATCATGCGTGCGTTAAATAATGCATAAGTGTTAGGACGTTGTTAATTTGAAAATTCAACTTTTGGACTCGTGAGAAAGGAGGGAGCAAAGGCTTTTTAATTGTAAAATCACTTTAGGGCCCATAAGAAAAGCACCGGCGCTTGAGGTTTATTTCATTGTCTTAGATGAAAACGTGGCAGGCACAAGGGTTTTTGAAAGGGTGGATAGGTTTTTAATTGTCACATCACAGAGAGAAGAGTGTCGAGATGTATGGGTTTGATAGTCATATAGGTATGACACAGAAGTCGGTGAGAAGGATAGCATGAGATGAGGGTTTTTAATTAGAGTGCTTTTTTTTATTTGTCTGGTAACTTAATGCACAGGAAACAGCATAATAAAGACAGGTGGTGGTCTCATGTTGCCAAGGGTAGAGAGCTTTGGAGGGATGAGTGCCGACAGGTTTGAGAGGAGAAAAGTCAAGAGAGTGTACAGAAGAGTGCTTATGGCATAGGTTAATTGTCAAATCAACTTTTGGCAAGAGGAGAGTGACGAGGGACACGCACAACTCGTGCGTTAATAGGAAGCTGGAGAGGATTTTAAAGGAGAGCTTTTATTTGTCTTGTCATTGCTTAGGAAAGGGTGCCGATATTGGAAAGTTTTAACAGCTAAACTCATTTGCTTGGGATTTTTGTTTTCTACAGGCTACGCACGCAGTTGACGAGGACTTGGAGGGTGCCGGCGCAAAAACATAGGAAAGAGTTTTTATTTGTCCAATCACAGCACAGGGCCCGGCACAAAGGAAAAACGAAGAACAACAGTTACAACTTACAAGTCGGTGCAAACAGTACTGGAGACAAGCTATTCATGCAATTTAACTGTTCCATCACCGTGAGCATTAAAGGGAAAGTTGGGTAACGCTACTATGCCGTT
>JAOTAZ010000008.1:9673667-9694725 GCA_025629785.1 Erythroxylum oxycarpum | reverse complement strand
AAATATGCTTTCCGTCGCTAATTTCCAACGGTATATTTTTGTCAGTAATTTTTCGTTACTAACTTGTAGTGATTATCGACGGCCATATTTTTCTGTCGCTAATTTTGTCGCGACGAATTCCCTCCAAATTTAGTGACGAGTAGTAGTATCGTCGTTAAATCACTCAATTTTAGCGACGGAAATATGCTTTTCGTCGCTAATTTCTAACGGTAATTGTTCTGTCGCTAATCCACATTTTTCTTGTAGTGTATGTACGATCTAAAATGTATCATCTTCGTTTGTAGGTCTCGATTTCTCCAACTTTATGCTAACTGCATGTGCTAAATTATAGCAGAGAAATCATGTTTTCTCTTACTAAATGCGAAATAGTATTAGAGAAAGCCTTTATGTTCTCCAACTGAATGCTAAACTGCATTAGAGAACCTTTATGGGATTAAAAACTTATATCCCCTTATATCATGTTAAATTTATGGATATCCATACTAAATTGTATGTGTCAAAATGACATAGGCTCAAAGTCAATCTTTATATATGCCCTATAACTTTTAAATGCTTAATATCGACACAAATCTTAAAACTTTTATATGTATTATAACCATACACAAGAACAGTTATTACTGAGGATAAAAGCATAATCATCTATATTAATAAATAATCATAATGTCATAATACATCAAAATGTACAAAATTTTAAGGAGCAAATACAATGATCTCTAACTGCTGTCTAAGGACTTTAACACGCACATATTGGACACATGTCTAACAAACACCAGTGGGCGAAGTCCTTTAGTCAAAGGATCAGCTAACATCTCCTCAGTCTTGTTGTGCTCCACTTCAACTCACCCTTCTGAATCAACTCCTTTATGGTTAAGTACTTGACCTCTAAATGCTTAGACCCTGTGATATTCTTATTATTGTTACCAACACTGCAACAAGATTATCACAATACAAACGAATGGATCTAACTATCGAATCCACTACAGACAACTCAGAAATCAAGTTTCTGAGCCAAACCGTCTATGTAGTAGCTCCATAACATGCAACAAACTTTTCATGTATGGTCGAGGAAGTTACTAGTATTTGCTTAACACTCTTCCACGATACTACATCATCTGCCAATATAAAAATAAGCCCTAGTGTGGATTTGCAATCTTCCAGACATATAGCAAAATCGGAGTTTGTATACCTTGTGAGGTTTAAATTGTTAAATTTCTTGTATGTCAATGTATAATCCATGGTACCCTTTAGATATCTCAACACTCACTTAACTGCATTCTAATGGTCCACACCTGGGTTAGTGAGATATCGACCTAACAGTCCGATAATAAATGTAATGTCCAGTCTAGTGAACACCTGGGCCTACATCAGGCTACCAACTGTACTTGAATATAAGACATTCCTCATAGCCTCTCTCTCAACTTCATTCTTTGGACATTGTGCCAAAGATAATTTCTCACCATAAGAAATAGGTGCCATAATAGGTATATAGTTAGCCATATTAAACCTTTGCAGCTCTCGCTCAATATATGCTCTCTATGAGAGGCTCAATAAGTGTTGAGATCTGTCTCGGTGAATCTATATATCGAGGACAAAAGATGCTTCCCCTAAATCCTTTATGTCAAAATATTTGGCCAAAAGTTACTTTACCTCATACAACATGGTCAAATTATTTGATGCGAGCAACATATCATCTACGTACAATAATAGAAAGATAACTTTGCTCCCCTAATCTTATAATATAAGCATCTTTTAATTTTGTTTTCCACAATCGAATTGAGGTAAAAAAAACTCGTCAAACTTTAGGTACCATTGTCTGGAAGCTTGTTTCAGACCGTATATTGATTTAGTCAACTTACAGACTTTGTCAGTTGCACCTTGATCCTAAAATCCTTCATGTTGCTCCATATAGACCTCCTCATAAAGGTCACCATTCAAGAAAGCGATCTTAACGTCCATCAAATCTAACTCCATATCATAATAAGCTACTATTGCCATCATCACTCTAAATGCATCCTTCGAGGATACAGGAGAGAAGGTAACATTGAAGTCAACTCCCTCTCTTTGAGTGAATCCCCTAGTGACCAAATGTGCCTTAAACCACTCAACTTGATCCTGTGTGTCCTTTTTGGTCTTAAATAGCCACTTACAACTAACATGCCTACAATGTTGAGGTAAATCAACAAGCTCCCACACCTTATTATACCTCATAGACTGCATCTCATCTTTCATTGCTTCCCACCACATATCTGCATGGGATCCAAAAACAGCTTCTGAAAACTGACTAGATCCACAGCATGTCCTATGTCATAGTCTTGCTCACCTAACAGACTATATAATCTGGGGAGATAGTAGGTTGCCTCTCTCTGGTAGATCTGCGTAACTGCATAGGTTCTTGTATCTCAGAAGCCTCTTCCTGAACAGGTATAGGTTCTTATGCCTACATAGGCACAGTACTTGGACCTACATCTATCGAACTTGATTGTATAAGAAGCAGATACTAAATAATCGCAGTATCCATCCTGCTATCTCATGAAGGATGTGAAGATCCTCCCTTATCATGGACATCGAATTCTAAAAACTTAGCAGTCTGCGATTCCACTATTTTGGCCCCTCCTTCTCTACAGTAAAATCTGTAGTCCTTTGATTAGTCGGGATAACCTGCTAAATAACAATGAGTGGAACGAGGTTGCAATTTTCTCTCATAAGGATTATATAATCTTACCTCAGCAGGGCGGCCCCACACGCATTGTCCAACGCAGTGTTCAAAAGGTGTCTTTGGTACTGACTTACTTGGGACTCTATTTAAGATATACAACGTATCTTAATAGCTTCGTCTTAAAGGTATTGGGTATGTTATTCCTGCTCTGCATTGACCTCATCATGTCCTTTAGGGTGCGATTGTACTTTTCGGCCACACCATTTTGCTCAGGACTACCTGAAATAGTGAACTAAGCCACTATTCTAACCGATTTTAAATACCTAGAAAGCGAACCTTTTTCTTATCCTACAACCCCATGTCTGTCATAGTATTCCCCTCCCTTGTTAGATTTGACTATCTTTATTGATTTTTTTTCAGTTGGTTCTCAACCTCAGTCTTAAAGATCTTGAACTTATCAAGAACTTCAGATTTTTCTTTAAGTAAGAACATATAGCCATAGCAAGAATAATCATCTATAAACGTCAGAAAATATCTAGCATTGCATAACGTGACTGTATAGGGACCACTAATGTCTGTATGTATGAGGTCTAATAAACCAGAAGTACGAGTTGACCTTTTTTTCTTTATCTTGGTCAACTTACCCTTACAATACTCGATACATGTGTCCAGATCATTGAAGTCCAGAGTTGGAAGAATGTTATCCTTTATCAATCTCTCAACCCTCTCCCTGAAAATGTGGCCAAGACGTTTACGCCACAACATGTACAATATATCCTGTATGAAGGCTCTCTTTCGAGTAACAGGTTCAACAATATAAGAAGAGGCATAAAATTCATTAGGAGTAAGACACATTCTATATAATCCATAGGATAAGAAGGCAGTTCCGATATGTCTTGTATTGATAGAAATATTTACAACGAAAACCTTCTTTATCCAAAACTGATACAAAGATCAAGTTTTGTTTAAAAGATGGTATATAAAATGTGTCTCGTAAAACTAATACAAACCCTATATCGAGGTTTAATCCTACATCTCCTACATACAAAACATCCACCTCTTCATTGTTGGCAACCATAAACTTATCCTCTCCTTTAGTAAGCCCCACTATCTAACCACTAAGAACTTGATGTGGTTATAGCTACATTGGATTCATGAATCATAAGGGTTAAGGACTTACCTGACAGTTCCTGCTTGACATTCCATAGATTGTACTTCTCGCAATTAGACTTCCTATACCCCTTCTTCTTGCAGAAGAAGAACTTCATACTCTTTAAGTCATGTGGCCCCTTAACGATGCTGGACTGTCCAATTTGAATCCTTGGAGAGGGATTGGATATCTTACCCTTGCCCTTAGGCTGTTGGGGCTTAACCTTCCCCTTACTTTTGGCAGTTGCATACATAATCGTATAAGGAGAGCTCTTAATCTTCTCCTCCACTGCAGCACATATGAAAATCAAGGCATTGATGTCCCAAGTCTCATCCTGAGAGATGTAGGAGGTAGCCAACATCTCAAACTCTTGAAGGAGAGTATTTAATGCCTGATGCACTATAAGATTATTAAGAATTGGTACATCAAGCGCCTTCAGCCTAGTCTGAAGGTATACCATCCTAATAATGTACTCTCAGACGCCTCCTTCTCCCGTATACTTCATGGAGAACAACTCCTTAATCAAGGTGCTCTGCTTCGCATAAGAAGACACCTTATATCTCTAGGAAATGTCATCCATGAACTACTTCGCTATAGTCATATTTGGAAATCCACTTAGCAGATGATTTGGGATCTCCCTCTTGATGGTCAAATAGCACATCCTATTCAACCACTCCCAGACTGTCATAGCTGCTTTATCAGCTTCTGAGCTGATATTAGTAAGTTGAGAAAGTCTCTCGATATGCATCTCTATGCTGACGTCAGCCATCTCTAATGCAAACTTCACGTCCTTCTTCCACTTTTTGAAATTGAAACTATTTAACGTCTCAATCGTGACAACATTGTTGTTTATTGAAAAGGTGACTACAAGATAGAAAAGACAATGCAAAAAATCAGTTTAAATACAAGACAATGGTGATACTTAAAGCATTAAAGTAGTATCTCTATTGAGAATCCGATAACACATATTATGAAACGCCTTTGGGCTGAATACATAATATATGTACTTAGATCCCCACATAAAAATGATCAGAGTACAAACCATCAACTCTTATGATACTACCACCTTTGGGTGAATAGACCATTTAAGCAATGACTTTTCTCTATCTAATGCCTTTATGAACATCTCAAAACTCTGTATAAGACCAACACCTTTGGGCAGAATAACTAAACATAAGGTCAGAGACGTCTCTAACATGTGAGCAGAACAATCCAAATACTGACTTGAAAGGCCACTTTGGTGACTGCATTCTCATCAGTATCCTAGAAAGTCCACAAACACAAGGGATACAACTTTATGTCATCCTCACATTTTGTATGGACATAATGTATATGAAATTCGGTTATAAATGAAAAACTAGATTCACAATTAAATAATCACATACTAATACTGAAAATATTGCCTTTAAACTTTATTTGAGACCTTTATAAATAAAAAATCTCAATGAGAGTGCCTTTCGTAATTTCCCAAATACCAAACCTACCACGAGATATAAAACTTTAAATGTCTCCCTCGTGTGTAGTTTGAAGTACGAAAATGCGGTCAAAATTAGCTTTAAAAAGGCTTTAAAAACTTTTCTAGAATCCAATCACCAATGTATTAAATCTAGAAAATTTGAAAAAACCACTTAAAAAATTTCCCAAACTCAGAAACTAACCCAAAAGGATCCGGGGTACCTTTATGGAAATTCTAAAAATTTCCTTTCCTTTTTTTATGTTTTCTAACATCAGCAATACTATAATGTTGACGTCAGCACGCAACAGATGCGTGGAATAGGGTGCACGTGCATTGCACGCACACAGACAAATGAGCTCTAGATGCGTTTGGCTCATGTGCCCCACGTGCACATGTCGTTCACTATACAGCGCGCCCATTGCACGCGCTGACACGTGTCCTAATCCCTGTGATCCATGTGTTAAGCAGGATGTAGTGCATGCCATGCATGCGCCCGCAGTTCCAAGCTCGTGGGAGAGTGCCTTGTGTGAGGCGCATGTAACACACGTGCCAACCGTACCACCGCTCCACCTACTACTATAGCACTGTCATGCGATTGATGCGTGCAACGCACACGCCAACTATACCGCTACTCCTCCTGCTACTGTAACATTGTCGAGGGTGTGCAGTGCACGTGCCGAACGGTGCATCGCCCCCCCCCCCTCCCCCCCCAACGGGGAGGGCAATTTTACAGCATCCCAGGATGCTATTTTTTGCTCTTTTTGACCCATTGTTCATAGCTAGCCTTATGTATATCACTTTTACGTAATTATATACGTTAAAAAAATTGAAAAACGAATCAAAACTGAAAAAATCATAATGAATGGATACAAAAAACTTTCGTTTTCGGCAACTCGATCATGTAACCGCTCTAATACTATGTGTAACACGTGGGATAGACCTTATTACGTATCCTGGATCCTTTATGAAACGGTAAAAATGAAGGAAATGTGAAATACTTATTTTGGTTCTATCCTGAGTTCTGAAGTAGTTTACGATGCCAAAACGAGCTCCAATCTTCCTAGGACAGTTGAGTAAGTTGATCACCGACACTCGATTAACGCCTTTCTTCAGTTTCCTTAAAACGTAAGCACTCTTAATAGGTTAAAGAATCCATATGCTTACGAATTACATAAGTAACTGAAGGAGATCGTAATCTTTATATAGCTTCCATATCAGGCTTACCCATCACAAGTCCGATATAGGGACACTAATTGGGATTCATTTTCTTCCCGAACTTTGACCCATTAATCTAGATCATTTATTGGGCCACTTTATTACCTTTGTTAGGATCGAATTATGTAACTTAACTGATAAGTTATTTAAAAACCAAAAATACAATTAATAGTTATCCAATTCATAGAAAAGGGCAAAAATGTCCTACATACCTAGGTTTCTAAGAGGGTGATTTTTGACAGAACAAAAATCCAAATCGGAGGTCCTTATGTCTCGTTTGGAAAAACGCTAATGCTGAAAAAATTGGCTCCTGGGTTTGCTTTCAATTTCCAGGACTTTATGGCCATGCCGATTTGGATTAAATTACCAAACGTCCCCTTGGACCTTTGGACAGGAAAGGGGCTGTCTAAACTCGGCTCCATGGTAGGCAACCCCATTTGTACTGATCAAGTCACCACTCAAAGAGCCCGAGTAGGATATGCTAGATTGCTGGTTGAGGTTGATGTTTCAAAACCACCTATAACTAGCTTTGACGTGAAGTTGTCGGAGGGAAAAATATTCTCCCAGTCAGTTGTGTATGAAACCTACCCCTCCTACTGCTGTGATTGTCAATACTTTGGTCACAATGTGTTCACTTGTAATAAGTCTCAGGCCACAGTCCAGAAATGGGTTCCTAAGGGTCGTGCTAAAGGGGCTGGAGCTCCTCAATCTGCCCCTATTCCTCGTGGTCAGTCTCAGGGTCCCTCCCGCACATCCACAAGTTCGAAGGGCCAGCCTGGTCCCTTGAGTGTTGCAGGGGGACACAGCCACTCTCGGCCGACTGCCTTGAACTCGCTAGGGGAGATTCCTCCTCTAGTGGGGGATGCTGAGCCGAATCTTAATAGGTTGCCATCACGAGGAAAAGCTGTTGTGGACGATACAGAGAGTTTCATTCCAGTCACTAAAAAGCAGAATTCAACCAAGCATTCTACTAAGGGGCAGATACGGGTCTCGGTGGAGGGTGGAGGAAAGAGTGGAGGGGCTGGGCCCTCCCGACTACTTAAATGAGTTTCCTTAGTTGGAATGTCCGAGGTCTAAACACGACCTCGCGACAAAAAAGTGTTGTCACCCTTACTCGACAACACACCTGCAAATTCCTATGTTTACTTGAAACTAAGCTCACAGTTACTGGTTTAGAACATTTTGTGCAGCATCGCTTTGCTGGCTGGCAATTCAGCCATAATTTTGCTATGATCGAAAAGGGTTGAACGGCTATTCTATGGGATCCTTCCCATTATTCCTGCCAGGTCTTGGAGATTGGAGATCAGTTTATTCACTGTTGGGTACTCCAACTCACTTCCCGTCATGTATTTTTGGTTACCTTTATTTATGGGTTATACAATGTTACCACGAGGAGAGCCCTTTGGGACCATCTGATGGAGCTACCGGTTGAAACCACTATGCCTTGGCTGATTATGGGAGACTTTAACTGTGTTTGTAAAACCTTAGAGAGAATTGGGTGCCAACCCCCTACTGCCTACTTTATGAAAGATTTGATGGACTTTCGGGTTTCCTTGGGGTTTGAGGATGTGCCTTCACAAGGTGAGTTCTATACATGGCAGAAAAACATTCTTTGGACAAAGTTGGATAGGGTCATGGTTAATCCAGCTTGGTTTGAGAATGCTTGGTATTGCTCGGCTTCATTCCTTCCCATGCGTATTGACTCCGACCATTGTCCCATCATTGTGAACTTCAGTCACCAGCAGGACCATGGTAACCGTCCCTTCCAGTTCTTCAATTTATGGATCCAGCACCCCTCCTTCCCGGCTATTGTTAACTCCACTTGGGGGACTCCAGTTCAGGGGTCCGCACAGTTCCAGCTTATAGCTAAACTAAAAGCCTTGAAGCAACCCCTTAAACGGCTTAATAGGGATGCATATAGCCATATCTCCCAACGATCGAAGGAGGCACACAGATGAACGACTCTCGGACATGTTGAATGCTAAGCGGAAATATGCCCTTTTCTTGCAGGAAGCTGAACAATTATTTTTCCAACAAAAGGCAAAAGGGGTTCATTTGATGGAGGTGGATCGGAATTTCAGGTACTTCTCGGCTTTGGTGAAAAAACATAACAGGCTGAATGAGATTACCTCTTTGATCAAGGACGATGGTTCGCCCACGTCCTCCCTGAGTGAAGTAGTAAGGTGTCTGGTCAACCATTTTCAGGGGCTGTTTGGTTCCTCCTCCCCTTGCGATCGGATTGACCCCCATGTCCTTCGGAGTGGCCCCCTTTTGATTGCAGGGATGTGCGAGCAGCTAACTAGTCCAATCTCTGATCAGGACATTCGTAATGCCTTGCTTGCTATTGGTAACGAGAAGGCCCCAGGGGCCGATGGTTTTACTGATGCCTTTTTGAAAAACCAGTGGGACAGGGTTGGAGGGGATCTTCTAGCTGCTGTTCATGAATTTTTTGCGGAAGGGCAACTCTTAAAGCAACTAAACCATACTATTATAACCCTTATACCGAAAACTACTCAAGCTCCAACTGTTTTGGACTTTCGGCCAATTGCATGCTTGAATGTGGTGTACAAAGTGATTTCTAAGATACTGACGCAGTGCATGACCCAAGTGGTGGACTTCCTAGTTGATCCGGCTCAATCGGCCTTCATC
Source organism: Erythroxylum oxycarpum (assembly GCA_025629785.1). Lineage (NCBI taxonomy): Eukaryota > Viridiplantae > Streptophyta > Magnoliopsida > Malpighiales > Erythroxylaceae > Erythroxylum > Erythroxylum oxycarpum. The sequence continues at coordinate 9,685,599 of JAOTAZ010000008.1, read as the reverse complement.
CCGGGACGAAACATGCATAATAACATCTTTTTGGCCCAAGAATTGGCCCAGGGTTACAGTTGGAAACGCATATCACCACGGTGCATGTTGAAAATCGATCTTACTAAAGCATATGATATGGTTTCTTGGGATTTCTTGGTGGCTATGTTGAAAGGGTTGGGTTTCCCCCCGATCTTTGTGAATTGGGTTTCTGAATGTGTTACAACAACTTCCTTTTCTCTTTCGATTAATGGCAATCTTCATGGCATGTTCAAAGGAAAGAGGGGGTTGAGACAAGGGGACCCGATGTCCCTCATCTTATTCCTCTTTTGTTTAGAGTATCTCTCAAGGCTGCTCAAGATATCCATTGCGCATTCAGACTTCAATTTTCACTCTCGTTGTCAACTGTTGGGCATCACCCACCTAGCATTTGCCGATGACCTCATGTTGTTCTCAAGAGGTGATCCCCCTTTGGTTCAGATTTTACTAGATGGCTTGCTCACTTTACACCGTGTGTCGGGGTTGAGGGTTAATCCCCTCAAGTCTAATATTTTTCTTGGCGGAGTTTGGGCTAGAGACCGGGAGGAAATCTTGCAAATGACGGAGTTCCATCCTGGTGAATTCCCGGTTTGTTACTTGGGTATACCTTTGGCTCCTCTTAAGGTCTCCATTGCCCAATACTCCACCTTGCTAGATTCGGTTGAGACTTACTTCACAGCTTGGAGCGGGAAGTCTCTTTCATATGCTGGGAGGGTTGTTCTTATAAATTCCGTAATTTAGGGGGTCTTGGCTTTTTGGCTTCAAACTTTTCCACTCCCTGCCGTGCTTCTAGATAAAATTGACTCTTTGTGCCAAAAGTTTCTTTGGGGTGGTACGAACTATCGGGTAGCTTGGGACAACCTTTGCATGCCTAAGATAGAAGGGGGGCTTGGCTTGAAAAATTGTAAGATTTGGAATTCGGCTTTGCTTGCGAAATTGATATGGAACATCCATGCGGAAGCTAACTTTTTATAGGTTAAGTGGATCCACGTGGTATATCTTCGAGGTGTCTCTATTTGGGTGTGGCAACCCCACCCCCGGGATTCTCCTCTCATGAAAAAACTTGGTGCAATACGAGATCTGTTGCTGGTTAAATTTGGTGGCCACGGGGCTGTTCAAGATGGGATGACTAGCCTGTGCCTCAATGGACGTTGGTCCTCCTCTAAGGTTTATGAGTTGTTGCGGTACAAAAATACCAGAAGACCATGGATGTCACTCATTTGGAAAACTTATATCCCCCCGAAATTCTCCTTCATTGCATGGATGAGTATGAAGCAACGCCTCCCCACTAAAGATCAACTCCACTTTCTTGATGTGGAACCCCAGTGCCCTTTGTGTAACCGGGAGTTGGAATCAGTCAACCACTTGTACTTCCAGTGCTCATTTACTCATTTGCTTTAGCAGGCAGTCCGTTGTTGGTTGAACATTACACATCTCATGGGGTCTCTCCCTCGTGCTGTTAAATGGATCAAATATGAATTCAAGGGAGCCCTTTGGAGGAGTAAATCCATCCGCATTGCTTTTCTCTACACTATTTATACCATATGGAAAATTCGGAATGCAGTGCCCTTTGATGGGGTTGTCATTACTTGGGCAGACGGGCTTGCTAAAATTAAGGCTTCCACCTACAAAATATTATTTCGGATATACCCATTTGACTTTATTACTTCTCAGTTGTAACTGTGAAGGTGGATATGCTGGCCTGGTCGTAGGCTGCATGGGCCATGCACACTGGATGACTTACGTCTGTGTATTACCGAACAGGGTGGAGGGATGGGAAGCTAACCTCTTCATTCGGCCCCAGTGGGATTTGGCAGTACTGGTGAATCTCCGGCTAGTGGTTTCCGGTGCTATTGACTGACGGGGGGTGGTTGCATGAGCCATGCAAGTTCGGGTGGAGACGCTGGACCAGTTCGCTCGGTTGGCCACCTTTTAAAAATTATGCCTGCATGGGTCATGCAACTTCGCCTACATACGTGCAAGGGGGAGTAGGCAGTCCGGTCAGGTGCTTTGGACACTTCTGACGCCTCCTTTGTCAATTGTTGACCTGTTGCTCCTTAATGTTTTCAGATGGTTTTGTATTTTGCATTTTGGCTCCAGTGGTCCATTACCTGTTTTTTTCTAAACTGAGTTGTCTTTTCCGTCTTTTGGGTGTAAAGGGCTTGATTGGTTTTATCGTTTTCTCTTCGCCTTCCCTTTGCAGTTCGGGGTATGCCCCGTGTTTTTGATGTACATAACTATTTTTGATAAATACCATTTACCATTTATAAAAAAAACACGATAGCCATCAATTCACGTTCGTAGATAGATTTCTGGCGTGCAGTTAGAGAGAAGGCTTGGTTGATATATATGTTATTGGTCTTCCTTCCTGCATAAGGACAACACCAATCCCCACTCAGGATGCATCAGTCTCCATTAAGAATTGCTTTGAAAAATCAGGCACCACCAAAATTAGTACCACAGTCATCGCTACCTTAAAGCTTCAAAAGCCTTCATAGCTTCTGAATTCCAATAAAAATTGTCTTTCTTGAGAAATTGAGTTAACGGTCTAGCAATCAATCCATACCCTCTAACAAACCTTTGATAATAACCCGTGAGACCCAAAAATCGTCTAAGACTCTTAACATCCTTTGGTACAGGATATTTTGACATTGCTTCAATTTTTTGTGGATCTACCTTGACAACCTCAGCTGAAATAATAACGCCCAAGATACTCCAATTGAGATTGGCCAAACGCACACTTATTCCTATTAACACACAAGGTGTTCTCTAGCAGGATATTAAATGCCACTCGTAGATGTTGTACATGAGTCTGAGCATCTAGGCTGTACATTAAGATATTGTCAAAGAATACCAAGACGAACCTCCTGAGCTACCGCCGAAATATGTTATTCATCAAGGATTGGAATGTCAAAGGTGCATTTGATAATCCGAAAGGCATCACCAAGAACTCGTAATGTCCCTCATGTGTCCGAAATGCTGTTTTTTCAGTATCCTCAGCTCGTACCCGAATTTGATGATAACCTGACTTTAAATCCAGCTTTGTAAACACCTTAGCACCTGCTAACTCATCAATTTTCGATATCGAAAACTTATCAGGAATCGTTGCCTTATTAAGTTCCCTATAATTCACACACAATCTCCAACCTCCATCTTTCTTCTTGACTAAGAGGACTGGGCTGGAAAATGGACTACTACTCAATTTAATAATTCCTGCTGCTAATAACTCACAATCTTCTCAATTTTTGTTTTTTGGTAGTGTGGATATCTATAAGGCCTTATATTTTGTGGTTGAACCCCATCCCTTAATCTGATTGCGTGATCTTCAACCCTCGAGGGAGATAACTTGTTTGGTGACTCAAACAAATTCCCAAAAGACTCCAATAAAGTTGAAATCTACGGTACTATCACTTGCTTACGCCTATCAACAGTAGTATCAGTAAGCTCCACCCAGTATCCTTCTTTCTCTACCATGAGTTCCTTGACTAATTGCTTCAATGAAATCACCTATTTAGATAAAGCTGGGCTGCCTATAAGTGTTATAAGTTTCCCCTCTTGGTGATATTGTAAGATCAAGGTCTTGAAATTGATGTTGATATCACCTAATTTCTCCAACCAGTCAACCCCTAGAATAAGGTCAATGCCCTTCAGCTCAAACGGGTAAAATTCTTCACAAATGTTAGTCTCCTGCACCTTCACGGCTAACCCTCTGCAAACCCTTGCTCATAAAACTCTATACCCATCTCCCACTTGAACAACAAACTTCTTAGTTTTGTCCACAGTTAACATCAATTCCCGAATAATATCATTAGATATAAAATTGTGAGAAGCACCAAAATCTGTCAATATGATTACTTACCTTCCAGGGAGTTCACCAGCAAGCTTCATTGTCTTTTTAGAAGTAAGTCCAGCCATTGAAAAATTGGACAACTCTGTTTCTTTGACCTCTTCGTTATCTGGCTCTAACGATAAGACGACCTTGTTATTCTCTACTACCTCTTCATCTTTCGCTTCTTCATCATCACTTTTCTCCCCCGAAGCCATCAACAGGATATTCAATTGACAATTCGCGCATTTATGTAGTGGTCCCCAACGTTCACCGCATCTAAAACACAGCCTCTTTTCCCTCCGACATTGGGATTCTGCCTCTGTCATTCGACGGAAAGTCTCTTGACGATTCTCAGGTGGTCGGATTTGATGATTTGGGATTGTAATATTGGGTTTAATGTGAGAAATTGGTTGCTGTTGTTTAGGGTTAACTGTTGCAGATGGCTTATTGACATAGGCTGAAAACGTTGACGTATAACATAAGCTGCTACTTCCCACAACACCTTTAAATTGGGCTAGCATAATGTTTTTCTCTTCAATTTTCTGGGCTAGCGTCATCAGTCCCTCTAAATCATTTATGGTAGCTAACCCCAGTTCAACTTTAATGTCTCCTTTAAGCCCATTGACAAAAACCCCAACTAGGCAAGCTTCCTCAACATTCCTCAACGGAGCTGAGATCATTTCAAAGGTTGCCCCATATTTTGCCACGCTTTTTTCTTACTGCAACACCATCAATGCCTCGTACGGGTTTCTTTGTCCATGACCTCTAAATCGCTTTAGAACCTCCTCCTCAAACTCTTTCCATGTTGAATTAGGATGTCTTCCTTTATACCATTGAAATCAATTAAGTGCTTCCTTATCCAAACATACAATGACAACTCCTAGTCTGTCTTCCATGGCTATCCTGTTGTAACGGAAGTATCTCTCAATACGAAACAGCCACCCGTATGGGTCTTTGCCCGTAAAGGTTGGTAACTCCAATTTCTTCATTTGTCTTTCTCCCCACTCATCTTCTTTTTCACCTAGTTTACCCACACGTTCTCCAATTTTTTTAGCTCTCCCACTGCATTCCCCCTCAGACAACTCAATAACACCATCAGTGATAGTCACCTTTGGAGATTTTTGACTACGTTCTTTCAAAGTCTCACGTTCTTCTCTTTTTTGAATAATCTCACACATTTGTATCATCTTCTCTTTTAGCACACCCACATCATCCACTAAACTACCCACAATGTTTTCTAATGTTTCGACTTTCTTCTCCATTCTCGTTTTAACCATTCACTGCCAGGACTCAAGGCTCTGATACCTTTGTTACGAAACTGGGTATAAACACAATATTTTCAGTGGAGAATGAATTGAGACAGAGAGAAATAGCACAAATAGCAGCAACAACACTTTTTGCATTCACTGTTCGTACGAGAAAACAAAACATCCACTAGCCAAGGAAGATAGGGCCTATCCTATTCCCCTCACACACTATTACAATGATTCCCAAAAGATGCCCCCCGACAGACACCTTCATGTGCCTTTTATTGCTGCTGTAATAACTAACTGCCTCCTCAATTGTTGCCATCTGTCCCTTCATGGTGATGCTGGTGTCGTGCTACTCTTATTCTTTTTGGTTCTTTGTATAGACTTGCTTAATTGGGTGTTTATCAAATGTTTTCTGAGAAAACCAGACCATGCACTATTAACAGGATTCAAATTACGTTTCATCGTTTCTTGCATGTCATTACGGTCCTGAGAATCCTGATCAAGACTAGAGTGAGCCCCACTTAAGGTTCTCATGAGACTTATGCACAAGCAAAGAAGATAAACTGTTCCTAGCCGTTGAGAAGAAATTAGTTTCAGCAAGCAAGATTGCCTTATATTTTATACTTACTAGTACACGACTTGCTTGAAAATTCAACTGCATAACATGACCAAAATAAAAAACGAGGCCAAGCTCATATCAAATGGGTATAAAAGGGACAAACAAAATGAGGACAGTAACGATGCTACTCTAAATATCCTTTCTTGAGCTCGTGATGGAAAAAAAAAAAGATAGGAACAGCCTATCATGCTTATTCAGAATTCACAAATGATTCGCCCAATTCAATGTTTTCAATCGAAGGATTTATGTTAGAACCTGTTAAGATACATGGCATATATTTTATTATTTGATTTTGGCATTTTTCGATAATTGAACATCTAAGATAATACTGATGAGTTTAAAATTTAAATTAAAGTGGTATAAAATAAAATCTATTATCTTGGATAATCTTTAACAAGAATTTGTATGAAGATAAAACTCAATCTTGTGAAGAATTGTGGGTGAGTTACGTGACTATAGTGTTCAAAGAGTCTTTTGTTGTGGGTCTCTTATAGATTGCGCAGTTGTTGTGCTTCACTGCTGTATGTGTTTTGGTTGTCCCTTGTCTATGGTGATGGGTTATTATTTTTACAGTAAATGTGTATGAGCAGTTGGCTTCCTATTTTGAGTTTTTCATGTAACCCAAGTCTATTTCTTTTGAGGGTGGTATTTTCTTATAGTTACGGTCATTGGTTGCAAAGAAAAAGGTCTATCTTGAATGGGTGTTTCTTGATTAGTGGTCTTTGGGGATTTTGCAGTTGATTTTACATTGATAATTAATTCATCTTGTTGTTGTGTTTTTTGTTGATTGTGTGACATAAGTGGGCTGAATTATTGTTGATAACCAGTTGCATTCTTTTTTATTGTTGAGTGACAATTGAGGGTGGTCTTAGGCAATTTTGTGGCTGTCGTTTTTTGTGTTGGTATGCAAAAATTTTAGAAGTTTTCGTGACTTTGTAGCTATTGTCTTTATTGTTGGTTTGGTGCAAAAAACTTCAGTAGTTGTCATGGTAATTGCAGCCCTTTGTGTATGATGTTTCAGTGAAGAAATGTTTAATGATTTGAGACAATATTGAAGCCTCACAACAGATCTTTCGATTGATAACTTCTTGTTATTTCGTTGATGAAGCGGCATATTTAGGGGAGTTACTTTTTATCTCAAGTGTTTTTGTTTATGTTGAATTTTGTTTAGTCACTTGAGTTATTTATTTTGTTTCGTTATCATTAAACATTGTTTGAGAAAATCCTCTGTTAAAGTTAGTAAGAAGTGGTCATACTATTGGGTATAAAATTTTTTCACAAGTTGTGAGGACGAGGGATAGTTTCAAGGGTTGAGTGGTGTCGACTCAGTAAAGATTTGAATAAAACTATTGTCATTAATGAAAGAATTAAGCTACATAAGGGCTCCACAAACGTAGGTAAGATGTGTCAAACTGCGTTACCAAATTTTGGTGTTGATTTATATTTGTGCGTTTAATTTGTTTTAGTTTTTGATTATGCTAGAAACCACTGTGATAAATCTGAAGATTTTGCAAAACTATTATACCCTTATGGTTTTTCATAACCATATATAATTAGAATTTTAGCGTAAGAAAATTTTATTTGTAAATAATGTAATAGGATTGAAACATACTTATTTCACTCATCAATCGAATAAAAATTATCTACAAATTTTTGCTTTAATCTATATGATTAGAGACTTGTAGAATCTCAAATTTTGCAGAATTTTTTTACATATTTTTCAAGTTTTCATTATCTAACCCCTATCTTTCTAGTAAGTCATATTTTATATATAATTTTCTAACAATTGTTGTGATGTTTACGATTATAACATTTCATACTATTTACAATTTTTATAACATGTCATATTATTAACTTATTATATGCGTTTATTCATTATCTCAAACTCATGCGTAATGAAAATTTATTAGAAAGAAATGATTATGCATTACTTATACTTTTCTAATATCTCATGTGATTAGGATACTACATGGGCATATTATCATACATCTATCAAGAATGTATGACTTCTCGAATAATGAATTGATCCTCAAATAGATTTAATATGGTATACCCTAAATCATTTATTGTATCAATCATAAATGTCTCATTATATCGAATCATTTATGAATTATTTGAAATTAGAATCCGAATAAAAGAAAGTACTTTAAAATTGACGTTCACATTGCCTCGAAGGATCCTCACATAATAAGAGTAGGGCATATGACTTATATTATCCTTATTGGTCAAAAATGCACTCATGGTATGATTCACGTATTATAGTATTGACTTTCTTTTATTAAAGCATATGTCTTTCCTCAAATACTGTATAAATGATAGTTCAGGCATATTAAGATAGACTGGGTGAACATATCATTTATGTAGGTCATATCATTACTAATAACCTCTTATACGTTTTAATATACTTTATATCGACACTAGTTTTTTTAGCCTTAAGCTCTCTTTTACCACCTAGATAAATGGTTTAAAACTTGTCTCATCTTCATTTTTGCAAAATAATTTAGGCGATCACCTATATGGGAAGGCATCTCATATTTTTCTGACATACTTTTTGTATCTAAAACTATATATTCAACACTCATTATAGGACAAAAACTTAATTCAAAATCAAGCATTCTCATATTTCTAGAACAAAATTTTCATTTAAAATTCATTCTGGAAAATGTTGTTTAATTCTTAATTAAAGATATATTGCATTAAATATTCAATGACAAACGAACTATCATCATCAATCCAAGTATTACGAATAGTAACTAGATGTATTCATTTCTCTTTACACTACTATGTTCTTGGCATAGTTATACTTGATATATATGTGTTTGATTTGATATTGATGTTGGATCTCTCTAGTATTTATCTTTTAATGTACTTGTTAATACACGATATAGTTTGTGTGCGGCTACTGATTTATTTGAAATAAAGAAACCATCTTTAACTTTTATTCTTCGTGTGGCATCCATGAATACTGTATATTGCTTAGGTGTTCAACTTTAGCAATTGGTGTCATAAAAATACTTTACTATCTTGCATATAAAACTGTTCAAATATTCCATCAATATATATGTACCTTATAACAGCAAGAAAGCTCTACTTAGATGACAGTTAGTGATTTTAACCGCAAAGGTGTATATAGCCTTAGCCATATTCTTAATTTTGATCATGCTTAGTAGCTAATTTATTTGTTCGCTTGATAAACTACTTGTTATCACTAGCTATCAAAACGTATCATCCATATGAAATGATAAAACCCATTTATTGTTGGAACTTTTAACATATTTAAGTGATCTTTTCCAATCATACTAAAATCACACGACATGATTATAGTACTAATGTTATCTACCACTTACTTTATGACTACTTTCTTATATTGACCTTAACTATCCAAACATGTATTGCTTTTAGTCCATTTGAATGAAACCTAGTGTTTGTATTATATTGGTCTCTCATATAGAGATAAGTTTTGAACTATCTATTGTTGATTTGAAAATTCATTATCTAAGAATGTGATATCATGTGACATAAATTCAATTACTTGTTTATTGCCTTGTTCACCTTTGAATATATACTCTTCATAATATTAAAAAAAAATTAAAGACACTCTTCGTCTTCCCTTTAGAACCTAAATTCCCTATTTATAAGAGGGATTGTGAATAAAGGTGACAGATACATTCTTAAGAAACCATATATGGTTAATCAGGTCTTTTACCTATCCATATCTCATATTGTGTTTTAGCATATGGTTTAATAGGCAACCTATTAAGTAAATATGTGATCATCAATGGCACATTACTCCAATAACTGATAAGCAAATTTGTCTGTGCCATTATAGACCTAACTATAAGAAAAATGTTTTTTCTCATCTCTACGTCACCATCTTGTTGATGGATTCATACGATAGTAATTTAGCTATCTATTCAATTTTTATTGTATAACCTCTTTAATTGATCAAAGAACTCTTCTTAACTTGATCAATTCTTGAAGTTTTTATCAGCTTTACCTCATTGATTCGTAATTAAAGTCATATACTTTTTGAAACAAGAAATTGTTTTAAATTTTAAGAAGTCAAATAAATATAACTATAACGAGGATAATTATTGATAAATGTGATGAAATAAGTACTTTTGTGCCATACTCTCATATTTGTCTATCCATAGATATCATAATGAATTACTTGCAATAGCTTAACAACTCCTTTTTCTTATGCTTAATGGTTTTCACGCTATTTTGTTAGCTAAATAATGTTCACAAGTAAACTATTATACTTTATGTAGGTCTTCTAAATAAAATATAATTGACCAATCATTTTATTAGATTTTATTGAGTAAAATCAAGTCTAGCATACCACAAATTGGCATAGATATTATAAAAACTAAATGATGTCATTGAACAAAAAACTAAAATTATTTGTTTAATAAACAATATCTAATACCGCAAAACTATTGAAAATAAAAATATGACTATTATAATTCCAAGAAAATTGTCCTTTCCACCATTATTGAAATTAATGTCGCATCGAAGGCTAACTAAAATATGACATAACTAAGAATTTTTTTCTATAAGAGGTCCTTTTGCTTCCTCATTTTAGTCGGTCTTAGTTCTTATTAGAATCTTAAGAATTATGAAAGGCTTTCTTTCTACTTTTCACTTAGACTCATTATAATGCTTCATCTTCTTAGTTTTTAACGCCTTACGAGCATAACTTAGCCATATAAAGCCTAAAAGTCTCAAGATGTTTATTGATAGGTGCTATATAGCATCCTATATCATCTTAATATTTATATTATAGATTGAACGCATTTTCATATACTCTTAACATGGTGGCAAGAATGTGTAACAACTTATACTAGCTCAATATAAGATAAGATATGACTAACATCCTTGAGTTCACTATGTTCGACATTAGCTTCATATACCTTAACATTAAATTCTACCATCTCAAATTCTCATTTATGATTTATTTATTTATTATGGTATGTGTGTGTGTGTGTAATAGTGAGTAATCATAATATGGTGACCAAGATGCCACTATAACATGCTATCACCATGGACTATATGTCTTTAGCATAGTCATACCTCTTGATTTTTAGCATAACATCATTATATGTTATGTAAGCTAAAGAGTTCTTTTACCTGAGCCATATGCCTCAGTTTTTCTACAATGAGTCATAATGTCCTTCTTAAGGACTATCATGATTTCATGTAATAAGATAAGAGTCTTTTGTTCTTTCAATACATATTGGATTTTCATATTTCTAAAATTCTAAATTATTGCCATTAAAGTTAGTGAATTCTACAATAAAATTTTAGATACAATAATCATTTTTCTAAAAAAACATATGTCTATAATAACACATTTAATATGTGACTATTATCAATAGTGAAATTAATGCAATCTTCTAAATAAAAACTTTATTTTTTCATAATTATCTATGGAATCAAAAGGTCACTAAGTTTCCTATCATCATGCATATAATAGTTTATCAATAATTAATATTTACAAATATCTTAAGTATGATATGTATAAAACACACACACACACACATATTCAAAATTTAACAGTGTTTACAAATACCAAACTCTACGTAAGTATCATCAAATATCAAATAAAAAGTTATTAACACTTTTGACTAAAATTTAAAAAATTTAATGAATCCTAAAAATATAAAATTTGATGAATTCTAGACATTTCCCTTCTCTTACCCTCTTTCAAGAAAGTTTGCAACATTCAAATACATGTGTGAATATGATTAGATGGAGTATTTCTTACTCTAATTAAAAATCTTTGTATTAGGGCATGAGCATTTTGCAAAGGGTTTCAATTTTGCTAATGGGAGTTGAGAACCAACAAAGATGAGACCTGTAATCTATTCTTCACCAATATAACATGTAACATATGGTTTATCCTAAGTATCGTACAACATTGATCCTGTTGTATCTTTAGGAAATTCATATAATTTTGTTATACTGGAGTTCGAATTGAAATAAGGGTTTTCATTATAACCATTTTCGAATTGAAATTAGAGTTCTCACTATAACCATTTTCCTGAAACAATTTTGAAAAAAAATAATATTCAACACTTTCAAATAATAAGTTGAAATGTGTATGGTAAGAGGATCATATCATTAAAGTCAAACACTTAAAAGAGTATAAAAATGATTCCTTTTGAATCAATAAGCTTATTTTTATTCAAAGTAATAAAATAAAATATATAA
>JAOTAZ010000008.1:9632950-9652604 GCA_025629785.1 Erythroxylum oxycarpum | reverse complement strand
AGCGCAACCTGGGAGTACGTGTATGATCTCCAGCGTCGTTATCCGGAGATTAACCTGATTGACAAGGATGTTAAGGGAAAGGGGATTGCTAGCGTTAATTCGGACGAAGGTCGTTAGCATGGGGAAACGATAGGACAGGAGAACGTGTGTCACGTGCGGGCGACGTAGGGAACAAAAGGGTGTACGCGGGCATAGGGGATTATAATAGCGGCAGTAGCCGAATAGCATATATTCGTATGATTACAACGTTTGTAGGCATGTCGGTTTTTATGCAAAAAGTCTCTCTCTCTATTGTTGATTCTTGTCGTTGTGTGATTATGTCTCTCAATCCCCCTTTCTTTCTGTGTCAATCGTCTTTTCTTGTTCTCTCCAATCGCTTGCATTAATTTTTACAACATTTTATTTAAAAAAAATTGAAGAGTCTTTTTAGAGATTGTTTTTTGGAAATGCTACTTTTCTGTTGTCACGTACCAGTGTAATATGTCGACGCATGACATGTACTTGTTCACATTTGTTTGTATTTGTCGTTTGTTTGGTATAATAAGGAGAGAAGCGCTTCTTGCATTCTTACGATTAATCATGTATGTTTTACGCTTTCAATTAATATATCGCATTGAATCTGTCTCTTATTTCTTATGGCAATCTAAATATTTTGCATAATTGGGCTTAAAATTAACATTATCAGTTTAAATAATGAGACCAAAAGAGAGAAGCACATTCATGTTGCTATATTGGCATTCTAAGGGAAGATACTGTCTAAAGATTGCAAGCAAGTCGATTCCAAGAGCAAAAGATCTTCATATCTAATGAATCTGTCAACGTTGAAAATGTTAACCGGAGAAACGAAAATAAAATATAACGCAAGCTAGGATAAGTATAAGATAAGATGCCACTTCAGCACTTTTGTGCTACAGGAAGCTCGCTTCTAAATGAAAGAACGTGATACTCTTTCTGCTAAACGGGAATACAACACTAATTTCTTCAATAGAATTCTTGTTAATTGTAAAAAGGTTTTAGAAAGCGGACTCAAAATCCTCTCTCAAGATTAAATAGTTTCCCCTCAACTCCACAGCAACCTATAGTTCCACCGTATTCCCCCAAGAGCAATATTGCAACAAACGGTCTATCATCCCCATTTTCGAACTAGCTCTCCCTCTCCTCAAGTCTAAGAATGCTCGTATACAAAATTGCATGGCCATACACAAAAGGTAGCTAGTTAATGTTACAACAACAAATTTGCTTCCCTTCTTCAGATCATATTATCCTGAATGCCAAGTAATGTCACATGTATCCTTGTGGAGTTATGGTTTTGAATCCTTTGCAACTCTTATGATCAGACTGTACCGGTATATGACGAAAGGCACGACAGCTCATTTAAACAGTCAATACTGTCAATGTCTATGGGAATGCTTTTTCCTTCTAAATCGTGGCTCTCCCTTTTCCCTGCTCCTTCTCTCTAAGACATTTGAAGCCAAGGATATAAACCCTATAGCAGCCATGCCATAAAGTACTTTGTACGGGGCCAATATCAACCCAGAAAGATATGAATAGCAGCCAGCAATAAGGTAAATGAAATCTAATCTCAAGGTCAACCTAATGATTGCTGGCAAGGAAAACAGGCAATTGCACTCAGGCTTTGCGATTAATATACCATGAAGAAGGACACCAGTGCAGAGGGCAGAATCAAGGAACCATGGCAAGCTATGACCCATTCCAATTCTCTGCAACCACGGACAAGGTATCATAAGCAAGCAAATGAGGAGTATGCATATAACTGAAAAAACTAAAGACACAAGGTTTACATGACATTTTAAATTCATGTTGCAGAAATTAAGTTACACAATATACATCCAAGACTGACAGCAACCTCTTAAACATACATAAGCGTCAGCACTAACCTGATCAATAGTTCATTCTACGTTTTACTTATAATTAAGGAAGTTTATTGAAAAACTAAAAGAAAGAGGCTGAACAAATTCTACTGGCCAAGAGTGCAAATAGATCATAGCATTTAACTGTTGACTTCCAATCCAGATATCATTAGAGATGGAAAACTACAGAAGGAGGGAGGGTACTAGTTGCTTTTAAGGTGGATTAACCATCATATCTGCCTATTGCCTAAGGAGTTGAAATTGAATGTCTCCTGTGGCAATGTCTTGACATTGTAGGTTCAGTATATAAATGTCATTTCACAATTTGAGAGAAGGAAAATTGATGATTGAAATCCTCAGTTGAGGCCTACTTGAGAACCTGCACAAGTTATAGAAAGCATTACAAACATCTTAGACAAGGAAATTTGTACATTAATCATACCTGCAGCCAGGCAACAAGTGAGGGGACAAACATTAATGCTGCAAGAAGATGCAGAATAAACAAACCATGTCGGTGATTGAAAAGCTCTAATTGTGTATCACCAAAACTTTTTGAATTGTCTGGACTGCTGGATCTGTTCTCTTCTGACGGGAATGCAAATTGTTGAGACCTATGATTTCTTTCATCTTTGAAATCGATCAAATCCCTTTTTCTAGCATGGCCACGAAAGGAAGCTGTCAAAAAACTGTTGCAAAAACAGAGCAAGTCTTAGGGTATGTCTCGACAAAAGCATGAAGAACAAAATGCAAAACACTTGTGAACATGAATAGAAAAGGTACCTGGACAGTGCATTATGCGAGCACAAAGCATGATATGATAGGAGAATGAACAAACTCAAAGCTGGGTGGACAAAGTATCCCAAACTAGTTGCAATCAGCAACGTAACAAGTAATGGTTTGACTCTTAGAAACCTCATAACCTGAGCAATTGAACAGATCAATAAACAAATCGAATCATTAACCTCTATCAATAGAATGGTAGCGAAGGTGTCGGATTGTGGAGGAATCCAGATGACAATATAGAAGAAATGAATAATTCAAGTAGATTGACAAGCCTTTGCATTAAGCTGGCTTCTCTCATGTTTAAAGGGAAATTTGGGGATAAGGGCGGACATAAACCTATTTAACTCTTTATGAATGTCACCATTCATTCAGCGGTATAAACTAGAAATGAGAGGCATTAGAAGACACATGAAAGAAACTTACTTCAGAATGCAGCTTACCTTTAAAGAAAGGAAACTGGAGGCAAAATTAACTAACCACTGCAGAAATGTTGCAAAAGAACTTCCTTCTGATACCTGCCATCTGCAATGTTTTGCAGCACTCAGCAAACGAACGGGTACTTTGATATACATTTTGCAAGATAAATGCAAATATGTGTTACGATGGAACGAAAAGACAAGGCACTCCCATTCTCCAGTCAAATTACCAAAAACAGTCATATTTACAAGTTTTTAGTATATCTTTCAATGGAAAATATTCCCTTAAAAGGGTTTTTAACAACTCCCCTAGAAATAGTGTATAATCTTATCCATCATCTGAGAATAATTTTCAAATTTCAAAAGGTACTAAGCCACAAAATTATGAAGCTACCCCTTTTCATTACTTAGGAGAAGAAAAAATAAGCACATAACGGTTATGTCCACCTAGAGGGAGATTTTCCAATCTAGTTCAAGGCTCTTATTTTCTCGCTCAATATTCCCCAATTTAATCATGTTTGTTTCTTCCTATCCTGGAAATTTAAAAATAAGCTAAAATTAATTAATTATCAAGCACAGATAAGGCTAGCATGTTAACCTTGTCTTGATGAAAGCATGTACGACAGCCAACCCATAGAAAAACAATTGGGAAACCAATAGCAGCAGAACTATGAACCCATTTGCAAGTAAATAACAAATGATTGAGACAATTGTGAAGCTTGTAAACGGAGGAATGGGTTCAGACTTTAGCAGGGAAGTGAACAATGCAAGAAATATGGGTACGAAGCTTAGAAGCAAAAACGGAAATGGTGTTCTCAGGTTGGACTCCACTGCTGTCAGCATCGAGGGTACATGCAAATCAAGTTCCCAAGCATGTGCCTGCTGCATCAAAGCGAAAAAGACAACTGCAACAGAGAAACTAACTATCTGCATAAGACAAATTGTGGCATTTATTAGTTTATGTTTCCACCAAGCTGCCTTGGCACAACTGGAAACAAATTAAGAAATCCTAATAACAATCATCAAAGGCCTTATATGATATAGTACAAGAGCATTGAGGACCATCATAACTTTCTTTCTTATCATCACAGGTATAGTGGATACACTAAACATATGCTACCTTCTTTCTTCAAAATTTAATTTTATTAGAAAAAGATAAAAATCCCATAAAACATCCCCAAGCAACATAACAAATTTATCTTTCGATGTGAACCTGTAGAAATCTTAAGCATATACATCTTAACATGAGATATAGTAAATTCTTATCCACATAAACCTGGCATAGGAGCAAAAAAATACTTGCATTGAACATGATGATAAAGAAAAAGAAACAAACTATTGAATTGTATCTACATAAAAACTCTTGAATCACCTGTGGACCACACCAAAGCAAAAACCTGGTAGCAGCTGCAGTTTCAGAAACAGCTATGCTTGCCTTATATGAACAATGTGGATCAGCCTACAAAGAGATGGTTCTTCAACAACTAGGAGAGAAAAATCCACAGATAGCAAAGAGAACGTACCAACTTAACATAAATAGATATCATAAAGAAAAGGCTTCCTACCATTAATAAAACAGTGGTTTCTTCAGAACCCTGTATAGAACTCCAAAGAGCTGGCGAGGAATCAACAACAATAATCTCACCGTCCAAGTTTGGGAACACATAAAGACCAGATGTCGGATCCCAAGCAAGTGCCGCAGGTGGGAAACACCTCATCTTGCACAACCCTGAAATATTAGGAAATCCAGCTTAGAGAAAGGGAGAAGGGAAAATTAATAGCTACAAGTTTGAGATCATCAACGACAACAATAAGGACCATGGGAAGAAGAAAACATACATGAAATTAGAACCTTAGCTTTTAAAACAATAAAAATGATAACATGCAGTTAAATTTGGAAATTAGATTCAAGAATATTTGCATTATTTTAAAACAAATGAAATTATAAGAGCCAAAAGATCACAAATTTTGGGACAACGTCCCAGAAAGAAGAAAAATAAACGTAACTATCAAAATGGATTTGTCAAGAAACCATTCAACCAAAAGATCTTAAGTTATTGCTTAGGACCAAAGAATGGACCATATATTACACAAATAAGCCCCCCTCACACAAAGTGTAGACAAACAGTAGATATTACAAAATCATCAGAAATGAGGATTTCACAACTTGAACTCAAGACCTCTTGGTCTCACAAGGCTTTGATACCATGTAAAAGTGTGAATGAAACTCGCTTTCCCAACTAGAAGTTGAATTTGTAAGATGTCAGAAGCTAAAAATCCATGATACCTAGCAGTCTCATTCTCCTTCTAAAAATAAAACCAACAGACAACAACTGTAGCACTTATCATTTTACTCTTAACATGTCTTGTACCAAAAGAATTAAGAAAGAACAAAACTAAACTGAAAATGCACACACATACTGATACATACAAAATGGCATAACCAGCTGAGTTGATAGGATTTTAATAATGTCCAGACCACTTTTGTTGACACACACACACACAGAGATATATAGTGCCATACATGTACTGTTTGAAGCTAAGACAAATTTTACATAAATGCACCCATGACAATCAGCAGGATTAAAAACGAACTTTAGAAAAAACCAAAAATGACTTCGACTCTAGAAGGGATTAAAATACTTACCACTGATGTCCTCATCCCCAATCTCTTCAGCTGAAATCCCAGACCTTGTTATTCCACAACCTGTAGATTTTAAAGATAGGGAAACAGGCAAAAGGCCTAAGCTAATGCCAAATGATAAACTGAAAGCAAGAGGGTGATTTTCCTCCAGCAATATTTCCTGCAGTACATTGATGTGACACGTAAATTAAATTAGCCTCTCACACAGAAAAAATATATTAACTTAATGTATACATTGTCCAGAGCCACTGGATGTGCTTCATCTGTTAAAAAAAGAGAACCTTTGGATAATAGGCTGATCGTAACATGGATTTAGCAGATATCTCTCCTTTCCCATCATTAGGATTAAAGAACTGCCCAACTGCCATTGAAACAGCAGGTGGAGGTCTACCAGAAATGGTCTGCATTGCAGAGGTTTGTTACACATCAATGACTGAAATTGTTGCAAAGCAAAACTAACTCTGCAGCATCACCATTCAACAGAAATGAGAACTGAAGAAATCTAGATCTCAGCAAAAGTATTATAATGACACAAAATTGATACACCAAAACATCAGAGGCATTATTATAGGACATTATTAGGGGCTTCAACAATGCCTTGGATTAGTGATTTTGACTTGGTAGAGCATATCTATGGAGAAATTGCATGCATCAGAAAGCACTAGTATACAAGATTTACAAACAAAGAAATATATATAAATATATAAATATCACACAACACGCGTATAAGCTTGATAGAGAGCAGATGTTGCAGTCATTCCGAATTTCACAAATTGTGGTATCATATAATATCGAGTATGGTCAGGAAATGTAAGGCTGAAACAAATAAAGGACAAAAAGATTGAAAAGGAACACGTGATGCAGAATCCATCCAACACTTCTCAAAGCAAAATCTGTAAGGAAGAATTAAGGGAAAATTACTGGATGAGGGGCAACTGAAATAGTGAGGAATCTATAGCCCTGCATTTCCTCAGGACTCAATCTAAGTACAGCAGATGGAGAAGCTTGCTCGGTCTGACTGCCTGGTTCAACCTGTAAAAGAGATAGCACAACCACTATAAAGGAGCTCAAATTGATCAATCACAAACTTCACAAATACAGGACACAAGAAATAATGATGGTCAATCTACCTATCAGGATGTTAAGTAGTAATACCTGCCTTGGTGCTGGCTTTGATGGAATCTGGACCAACTTTGATGTCACCTCTAAAATCCTTTTGCTGGCAGCCATTTCTGAGGTTATATTCGCCTTATCAGGCCATAAATGAAGTCTCACTCCAAAACATGGAGCAAGATTTGTCACAAACATGAAGTGGCTTCTTCCATTTGACCCCTGTGCATTGAACCTAACATATAAGAAACTTCAAGTCTACAGTGATTCAACTCTAAATGTTTCTTTCTTTATCTCAATAACTTGTTAAAAATGATTTATCAATTTGTTCAATAAGAACAATAGGTTGAATTAAATCCAATAACCAGTAATCTGAATCTTATTGGTATACTTGTCACATGTAATCAACAAGTTTACAGAGCTAACCAATTTCTGTATGTCCAACCACCGCCTCCTACCATCCATGGCCAAGACAGTCATAGTAGTTGTCTGGATAAAAAGATCCTTGTCCAAGCTATCCTCATTCCAGTGAACGTTGCTGGGACATGTGGATAGAGCATGGAATTGGGACCCTGCCAGGAGATCAAACACAAACTTGTGTTGTTCTTTTGAAATTGCAATTCCAAAGTAGTTAGCAAACAAATATTAACACGGTACATAATTATGTTCCAAAAGGATTTCAACTATAAGATGAAAAAGAAGCCTCTTAACTATAATTAGGTAACAAAATCTTCAAGTTAGCATAACAATCTTGAAAGCTCACATCATTTTTGTTAGCATGGCAATCTTGAAAGCTCACATCATTTTGCTTCTGATTCCCCATGAAAACTGGATGATCACTTGATTAGCTTTCCTGCTCCTTAGTGGCCAAATAATTTTTAAAGCAAAAGAAAATATATTTGTGATTATGGGATTTTCCACACCCAACAGTGCACAACCTGTTAGTTGCTATCTCAGTTGGCCCACGTGCACTGCTTTCAATGTTCATAAGAATCTTCACCAAATAATGATCACAAGAAGAAATTAAATTATCTCTAGCTGTTTTTTCGTTATTCTCTTTTGTAGCTTTAGATTCCTTTATTTCTCAAGAAACGGAAGTAGCATTAACTTAAATCCATTTAAACATCCTAGTTGAGATTATTTCTCCTTGTTTTAACCACTTTTAAACACTTCCACGAAATATGTCCCTATCTATTTGCACCATTACATTGTTAACAAGCCCTGGCTGGGTTAGGCAGCAGTTTATAAAAGTAATACCATGGATTATTGTAGCAAGTTTCCTTCAGTGAAATTGCACGGAAGCCTAACGGAATCAAGCTTGTGCTGAAATATTAAAAGATACACTACCAGTTAAATCTTTCGCATCCTTCAAGGGAACAGGAGTAGACCAACGAGATGAGTATGATTGCCTTGTCCAATTAAAACTCTGAGGTATCCCACTACGAAGCATCCTTGCAAATACTGCAAGCCTCTTTTGAGTGTCAGCAATAGGTTCACCTGTTCTGGAGTCTATCAAACTAAGGAGAGTATGTGATATCTGCATAGAGCACAAGCAATTAAAAAACCTTTGAAATCAAGATACTTGTATTGTGGTAAAGATACTCTACTCACTTGCACTACTAGTTGATTACACCATAAAATAGCTTGATGTTCCATTGACAGCCACACATTTCTCATGCCTGTGCTGCTTATCATGAAGCCATGGGTGGGGGGCACGATATCATCCAGAGATTCTAACTTTGATCGCACCTAAAATACACACATATATTTACAGATGATATCATCTTATGAAGATGATGGAAGCATTTGCATAAAAGTTAAGAGATGACAATATGAACAGAATAAAATGTTAATTCAAGCAATCAATATAACTGTGGTCAAAGATATGTATACTCAACAAACATACAAGTTACACGACAATAGGAGATAGATAATTCCGTGGTCTCGTCATGGCTTATCAACACCATGATACTACCAATCAAACGAACCTTTATGTTTCTGCCAATAGCTCAAAAATCTGGGATGGAGTGCAACAGTCCTACTCTAATGAAGAGGATGCATCACGGATTTATGAGATAAAAACAAGGTTGTGGCAAATGAAGCAAGGTGACAGAGAAGTTACAGAATATTGGGTTGAAATGATAGCATTGTGGTAGGAACTTCACCTGCTGTCAGATGAAGAGTGGAGGTGTACGGAAGATGCAGTGATGTACAACCAGAAAATTGAAAAGGAGAGTCTTTGAATTTTTGGCTGGTCTCAATAAAAACTTGGATGATGTTCATGGAAGAATCTTAAGTAGAATGCCTTTGCCTACAGCTAAGGAAGTATTTTATAAAGTTAGGAGGGAAGCAGCAAGTAGGAAAATCATGCTAAAAGAAGAACCGAAAGATGAACTAAATGTAACTCCAGTACCTACAAATGAAGCTTCTGCCCTATTATCACGTGGTGAATCCAGTAAGAAAAATCATAAGAATTGGTGTGAGCATTGTAAACAAAGTGCATGCACCAAAGATAAATGCTAGGGCACTCATGGTAAACCTCTAGATTGGAAACCAGAAAAAGGAAAAAATTGAGGCTATCAAGTATCTAGTGAGGGAGGAACAGAAAAATCTGAAGGTAGTCAGAAACAACAAGGAGGTGAGCTGAATATTTCACTAGGGAAACTATTGGAAGTACTACAGAACCTTCAAAGTGACAGCAACCAACAGAAGTGTTAGCACCACTCCATGCATACAGCCTACTGGTGTTAACAATCAGCCCACTAAGCCCATCCAAACCTACATCCGTAGGGGTAAGATGGGTAAAGGGGCAAATGCCACATAGGCTAGGTTGTTTGAGTTTGTTATAGAGAGAGGTTGTAGAGAAGGGAGTACGGGAGAAGAGTATATAGAGTATTCTGTTTAGTGGAGAGGGGCATTGTGATTCATATTGGAATATACAGATATTGTATAGGCCTGGAGTTTCCTTCCAAGAGGAATTCTATTACAGAATCTATAGCATACGTAAATAATACAACCTCAGTTGATATTTCTATCAAGTTGGTGCTTTCATTGAGAGGCCAAGGGATAGAGGTTGTATGCCAACTAGAATGGAGAATAGAATATCGGCAGTAGTGGGACTGATTAAGTCGCATGACACCACCTTGAAGGACCTTCATTTGCAGCTAAGTTCTCTGATGGCCAGTGTGGAGACGCTGGCTAAATCGCAACACCTGCTACAGTCGGAGATGATGGACAGATTTCAATCCTTGTTGGCTAGAAATACGCAGAAGCAGAAGGTGGGTGACAAAGGAGAACCATCGATGCGTACCCACAATACATCATCATCAACGGGTGGCGATAGACCCGCGCCACCTTCTTCAGCTGCTACCGGCAACGACAAAGTCCCTGGTGGACAGATGGGAGTTGGTCAGCGCCGATAGGTTGAGAATAGTTTTTCAGTGGCCACGGACCGTGCTTAGGAAGAATACAAGAACGCAGCCCGTCGGGTCGAACTAGCCACGTTCCATGGAGACGACTCATTTGCTTGGGTCACACAAGCTGAATCATACTTCATGATTCATGAGATTTCGTAGGAATTGCAACTGTCAATGGTTCAGATATGCATGGAGGGGACGACGCTATATTGGTTTATGAATTTGCGGGAACTCGACCCACGTATGACGTGGGAGAGGTTTAAGCGAGCCTTGTTCAAACGATATGAAGGAAGGAGCAGAACCAGTTAATATCCGTCCCTATAGGTACGCACACCACCATAAGGATGAGATTGAGAAACAGATTCAGATTTTGCTCGCCACTGGAGTAATAAGGCCAAGCATTAGTCCCTTCTCTAGTCCGGTTATTCTTGTTAAAAAGAAGGACGCATCATTCCGGACAAATTCCCCATTTCTGTAGTGGATGAACTGATGGAAGAGTTACATGGCGCTAGATATTTTTCAAAGGTGGATTTGAAGTCTGGTTTCCATCAAATTAGAGTTCGGAAGGAGGACATTCATAAAACTGGATTCCGGACCCATGAGGGCCATTATGAGTACCTAGTGATGCCTTTTGGTCTCATGAATGCCCCTGCTACATTCCAAGTCACCATGAACTTGATTTTTAAGCCTCTATTGCGGAAGTTCGCCCTAGTTTTCTTTGATGATATGCTTGTTTATAGTGCAGATTGGAATAAGCACTTAGAGCACTTGAGTTGTGTGTTGCAACTGCTTTTGGATAACCAGCTGAAAGCAAATCAAAAGAAGTGTATTTTTGGGCAACAATCAGTGGAGTATTTGGGTCACATTATATCCTATAAAGGGGTAGCAATGGATCCTTCAAAAATCAAAAGCATTTTGGAGTGGCCCATTCCTAAGAATGTCAAGGATGTGAGGGGTTTCCTAGGCCTCACAGGCTACTACAGTAAGTTTATCCAAGATTATGGGAGAGTAGCTAAACCTCTTACTGATCTTACAAGAAAAGACAACTTCAGTTGGGGAAGGGAAGCTCAGTTAGCATTTGAGGAGCTGCAGAAGAAGATTACTTCAGCCCCGATTTTAGCATTACCTGACTTCTCCAAGGAGTTTTCTCTTGAGTGTGATGCTTCTGGAAAGGGGATTGGGGTTGTTCTCATTTAAGGGGGTCGTCCATTGGCATTTTTTAGCAAGGCTTTGGCTGAATCCACTTACTCTAAGTCAGTCTATGAGATGGAGGTGATGGCAGTACTGATGGCTATTCAACACTGGAAACACTTTCTGATTAGAAGACATTTTAAGATTTATACTGACCACAAAAGCTTGAAACATTTGTTAGATCAGCGCATCCCTTCCATAGATCAACAATGTTGGCAAGCAAAACTATTGGGGCTGGATTTTGAAGTTATTTATAAACCAGGGAAGCAAAATGGAGCAGCAGATTCTCTTTCAAGGGTGGAGGATGACAAGGTACTATTTGCTGCCATTTTAGCTCCTTTTTGGCTTGACATGGAGGTGGTGAGAAGGGAAATCAAAGAGGACTCCAAGTTAAACTCAATTATGGCAGCACTTAAGGCAGACCCCACTTCCAAACCTGATTTCCACACCAGAGATGGTTTATTGTTTTACAAAAACAGGTTGGTTCTCTCATCTACTTCGGAGTTAATCCCTAAATTCCTACATGAGTATCATGCTTCACCTTTAGGGGAACATTCAGGGTTTTTGAAAACCTATAAACGGTTAGCTGGTGGATTATTTTGGTTGGGAATGAAGTCTTCAATTCAAACATTTGTAAAGGAATGTGTTATTTGTCAGAAGCACAAGTACATGGCAATGTCTCCAGCTGGTCTTTTACAACCCCTACCTATTCCTCAGCTGATTTGGGAGGAGGTTTCCATGGATTTTATCACAGGCCTTCCTAAGTCTCACGGGTATGAGGTAATTTTGGTGGTGGTCGATCGTTTGTCTAAGCATGCTCACTTCTCATTGCTTAGACATCCCTATACGGCTAAAACTGTGGCTGAAACATTTACCCGTGACATAACAAGGTTACATGGCGTTCCTAGTTCTATCATCAGTGATAGAGATCCCCTTTTTACTAGCAACTTTTGGAAAGAGTTGTTTAAGTTGCAGGGAACGGCATTGAAGATGAGCTCTTCTTACCATCCTCAAACGGATGGACAAACCGAGATGATCAATAGGTGTATTGAGACTTATCTTCGTTGCTTCACATCGGAGCAACCTAAGGGTTGGTCAATTTGGTTGACATGGGCTGAATACTGGTATAATACCAATTATCATGTCTCAACTGGACGGACTCCTTTTGAAGTGGTGTATGGTCGTCTTCCACCAACTTTGCTACACTTTACTCAAGGGGAAACCCAAGTAGAATCGGTGGCTTTAGCCTTGGTGGATAGAGAAGAAGCATTGAGACAACTAAGGCACAACCTAGTAAGAGCACAAGCTATGATGAAGAAATCAGCTGATATCCGCAGAAGGGATGTGTAGTTTCAGATGGGTGATTTGGTGTTTGTAAAATTGAGGCCCCATAGGCAACTCACGGTAGCTAGGAGGATTTGTCCTAAGTTGGCAGCACGGTACTATGGGCCTTTCAAGATCATTGGAAAGGTGAGAATGGTTGCTTACAAGCTGCAACTCCCCCCTTCAGCTAAGATTCACCCTGTTTTCCATGTGTCTCAGTTGAAGAAAGCTCTAGGCAACCATTTAGTGGAGCACACTCTTCCCAAAGGATTGGAGGTAGATGCAGGAGATTTGGCTGAACCTGAAGCAATCTTAGCTTCCCGCATTTCCAAGTCCAAGGGTGGCAGTATCCTACAGTGGCTGATTCGGTGGAGGGACAAACCAGCAGAGGAGGTAACTTGGGAGGATGTTGACTTCATTAGGGGGCAATTCCCTTCCATCCACCTTGAGGACAAGGTGTTAGTTGAGCAGGAGGGAACTGTTAGCACCACTCCATGCATACAGCCTGCTGGTGTTAACAATCAGGCCATTAAGCCCATCCAAACCTACATCCGTAGGGGTAAGATGGGTAAAAGGGCAAATGCCACATAGGCTAGGTTATTATGAGTTTGTTATAGAGAGAGGTTGTAGAGAAGGGAGTACGGGAGAAAAGTATATAGAGTATTCTATTTACTAGAGAGGATTATGTTGAATTTATATTGGAATATACACATATTGTATAGGCCTGGAGTTTCCTTCAAGGAGGAATTCTATTACAAAATCTATAGAATACGTAAATAATACAACCTTAGTTGATATCTTTATCAGAAGCAGCTTGTACACACATTAATCCTGTGAGATATGCTGCGTTAACCTGTGTGAAAAAGACTTGAGAAAAAAAAGAGACAAGACAGTTCATCCAATAATGGCTAATAATTTCAAATTCCTGATTGTACACTGATCAAATTAGAGATTTGACCACTTCAACAATCTTTACTAACTTAACAAATGAACATAAGAGAAGCTTGATTACGGGAACCTAACTGCATTGTATTGATGATTTCATTTACAGAGACTGATACATTAAACTAATAGAACACAATTTCTTGATTTGCAAGAAACCCAGCTCTTTTCTGGGGTTCCTCTATACTGCATTCTTGTAACCCTCTACACCTGAATATCAAGAACTCTTTCCCCTGCAAACGAAAATGTAAGATATCAGTGAAAAGTACCCAAAGAATGAGATATGGTGGAAATTTTGATTAAAATTAGTCTTGGAAACTTCCCCCAAATTCCCTCTAGCAGTCACAAATTGCAGAACCAGCTGCAATCTTAAATAAGCATTGAATATTTAAGCGATTCTGCATAGAACAGAGCAGCTAAAAAACAAGAAGTGGCCTATGCATGGTAGAGAAATGAATGGTCCCTTTCATCCTTTTAGGTTAGTCGATCAAAGCAAAATACTGAACCTAGATAAGTGGGGATAAATGTATAGCATTTGGAGGAAATCAAGACATTTTCGAACAACAATTGCACAAAGTAATTGCTTTACCATGCAATCTCTTGACAAAATGCTCGAATTCCATGAAGTTTTGTCTCTCCATCAGAAGTGAACTAAGCCTAAAGTAGGTAAAAGAAAAGAAGTGCCTTCTATCTGGATCATTCAAGGGCTTAGCCCTATCCAGAATCTTATTATAAGTGAGCCTGTCATGAATCGGAAGAGCATTTTCACTAGCAATTGGTAGGTCGACGTCCCATGCAGCATTCAGCACCTGAAATTTTGATAAAACAGTGGAAGAGGCATCACTTTCTGAATTTAACACAATGAATTTGTAAACTACGTACTATGGAGTTTCCTAGAAGAGAAGTAATCAAGCTTTTAGAAAGATCTCTGCTTCCACAACTTGCCTGACTTAATGGAAATAGTTAGTTTTCTTACCTGCCATACTAATGCCTCTGGATCTGCTAGCTCTTCCTCTATCTCCACTTGCTGCGTATAAGAAAAACAGAAATTCAACACAGCTCCACGCTTCTTAAGCATTCCTGCAATTGCAGCATAGCCATCGCGATTGCTTGGATTATAGAACCCAGCGGTTAATTCAGCCGCATGTCCAGCTGTCTTGTACCACCAGTGAATACCTGATAGCTGCTCAGCAATTAAAATGTGGCAAACAGACTGAATCAAGCTGAAAAACAATTATACAACTAAAAGATTTATTGTCTAAAATTCTTCAAAGGTGCTTAATCCTTCTTTTGAAATCATTTGTCTTAACTTCATAAGAGGAAAAGATAATCAAATTAAAGTCAGACTTGAAGTCTGACAGAAAAGAAATAGGTCTTAATTTCAATTTCCTTTACATTTTGAACAATTTAGCTGAAATAAAGAACAGTTTCTGGCAATAAATCATACCTTTGCAGCTATACAGGTACCTTCAAAAGCCAACTTTGCCAAAGAAAGTACCTGATCCCCATGATCAATTAAAACTTGTGAGTACCAACTAAGGAAGAACCTGCCGTAGTAGCCATCATAATCTCCTCCATCACAGAAGAAACCAGTTTCATGCGGATGGGAATTATAAGAACCCGCATTATCTGGTCCCCTTGCCCAAAAGGGGCGTCCTCTTGCTTCTGCTTTCTTCCTCAGGCTTTTCAGAAGATACTTGTCACAACACTGCAAGTGATAATTTAAAACAAATACCAATTGGTGAAAACAACTTGAGGAGATAAACTTCAAGGACCACATTCAAGAAAGAGGGACAGACAGCAGTGTACAAAATGGCCCAAATCCCACTATTATTCAATTATGAGACAAATTGTTGGAAACTCTGGCATCGAACTTCCCATCCTTAAATTAGTTCGATAAGAAAACCTTCAGAACCAACAGTTTGAATATCTGCAAGGTAAAATTTGCTGAGGCCAAAATCCATGAAAGGACAACTACCTGAAATTCACCAATGCCAGGATATCTCCAACCATGCTTTACAGGACATGATGGGTATCTCAGCTCGCCACAAGGGCCAAGCCCTATTTCAATCATCGAAATAACACCATCATCAAATAATTCACCAAACTCTACCCGGAAGCTTCTCATGTAGTCAAAATATACCTGCATGAGTACATTGAAAGTAAAATACAGAATCACCCTCTTGGACCCATTGGCAAACAATTCCCATATATGTGAAAGCAACAACACAGAAAGTGAAAGCACCCATTGCAGCCAGGAACACAATTTATATCCAATTTCAGATTCCTACACTATCAGCTATCGAAAAAACAAAGCAACTTCCAATATGAATTCTCAAGGGAATAGTTTATCTATGTGGTACTGCATTATCCTTTAATGGCGTAAAGAAAATTAGCGACTCCAGATTAAAAAAGCATAACTGCAAGAAGTTGGCAAACCACAGATTCCGACATCTGTGATGCCTGATTGCTATAACAGCGAGCAATACCTCAAGGGCAGTCCGTCCTCTTAATACTCGTTCTTTGTCAATTCCCCATGAGAGGCATTCGGGGTTGCGTCTGCCTTCCCTATCAGTAAAATATATGTCTGGATTACTTCGTCCTATTTCTGAAACCCAATGTGGCAGTGGAATACATGCATCATCACCAACATTGCCACCACATTCATGAAATGACATTACAACCTGAAGCATTCATGAGACATGGCCCATCAAATCCAGAGAGAAATTGAGAATATTCAAAAGCGTAGACCAAAAGCCTTTGTTGTCTTGCTCCATTTTTATTTTTTTATCTAAAGCTCTAATTCCAGCCACAAGAATGTTTATTTTGGAAAATGAAATCATAAGAGACATGTAGCAAGCCAGGCGACAATGCATATGGGTACTCATCCACACAAATGTACCATATCCTCTGGTTTTAATAAGAGACTCCTAAGAAAGGGATATTACAGCTATATTATAACAAGGGAGAAATCGTGCTGTAAGTGCAGTGGAACAAATTCCATCTAAAACTCACTTGTAACTTTAGCTTAAGCTCATGAACCATCTGAAAGAGCCGTTTGTAACCAATCCAGTTATACTCCTGAGGAGCATGAGCCTCTACAATTCCCCACCAGCAGTCAACCATAACACCATCTACATTAGCAGACTTCAATACCCTTAGTTGCTTTAATAAACCATCTGGATCAACCAACTCACCCTTCATATTGATGATTCCCAACTGCGAAGATAAGATAAAGCATGATATGATTTTTTAAATTACTTACAACTCAGGTTGACAGTTTAGCTGACAGTGCTAAGCATTAATAAATAACAATGAAAATAGGTGACATATTTTGTTTCCATAAATAAATTTAATTATCAACATACATCAAAGCGAGATCAGTAAAAAGATTTGTAACTTAAGTGGAAAAACTCACTCACTGGTAGCATGACATAAACTGGTATGTATGAGGTGCCTGTAAAATCACGCTCTGGTAGCTTTGGATTAACGCCAACAACCTACATAACCAAATGAATAAGATGAAGCACCCATGTCAAAAAACTCTCAAATTTGAATTTGGAGGTTGTTAGGATGTGAAATATGACATCAATAATGAGCTGGTGCTACTTGCTGGATCAAAGAATTATCACGTATGGATTATACTTGTGATAAAACTAATCAAAGGCTAGCTTAATATCGCACAAAGAACCAGTAGGAGTTCATCTTTCACAGACACAAACAACCAAATGGGAGGTCATCAATATTGAACTTTAGGTGATCTGCTATCAGCACCTAAGAGAGGTAATGCAGCATATTTTAATTCTATGTGGGTTCTTACCTGCTTGTCACTGACTATATCAACAGAGCCCTCAACCACAGGATGACCCTCCAATTGTTCTCCTGCATCTCCAATCATTGCTGGAGTTTGAGAGTGACTGTTTGTGGAAAGATCATAAGTTGGAGTTGGTATAAAAACACCTTTCATGCGGCACGAATTGTACTCAAGCGAGGTTCGAAAACCTGGAGAAACTCCCCTGAGGGATGCAGGTGGAGTCTGTTGCTGTTGTTGGGATGATGAAGTTACCCCAGCTGAAGTACCAACCGCAGGCCTTGACCCCTGCAACATAATGATTTTTCCGAAATTTATCAGAGCCATAGATCAACGAACACCAAAATGGTTATCCAATAATATTCTTAATAATCAATACAGATTTCTTTTCACTAACGTGGACGAAATACATGAATAAAGGCAAAAAGAAAGAATGGCTCTGGACATGCAACATAAGTACCTGAGATCTAGAAGGAAAGGTAGTTCCATCAGGAAGAACAACCCAACCAGCTTCCCTGGCCAAAGCAGCAATTACATCATTAATATCAGCTCTAACCCTCAGGTTATAGTTGCCATGTCTTCTTAACCCTGCCAAGATCCTTGCAGTGATTGCCCTTCTATGCCGCTCTCTTAACTTGGTCCTCTCTTTTTCTTCAAGTGGTCTAGACCTCCGACCTCCTCCTCCTGGAGTACTAACATGCTCTTGAATCTGACTCTGATGTTCAAACTGATTCTCACTATTGTTGGTTACTATCAATCCATCAGCACCTACCATTACTCGAGCTCCCAAATTCTTATCTCCGCTTTGTTCATCTCCATCATCTTCCTCTTTAACATCCATGTCCATTTCTTCGTCATCCTCCTCTTCACTAGTTCCTATAAACTTTTGTATATCTGTCGCCATGCTATCTCTTTGTCAAAACTCAAAACTCGTTCATGGTTTGATATTGTATCAGAAAAGCAATTATTACTACTCCAGGAAGCATATAAATGAAACAGGAATGCTTTCCAAGCAATGCAGCAACATGACAAAGTATTCTCCGCCCCAGTAGTTCCAGAACGCCCTAGAAATAATTGAAACTTCTGATTAATCTCATGGAGGTATTACACTAATATAGAAACAAAAGGCAGAGGTGTCAAAGAAAGAGGAATAAAGTTTAGCTCATTTTTGAAACTCCTGTAGAGGAATCAACTATCCGTGAGTCAAAGAAGATAAATCTTCATTGAGAAAAATGTTTAAAGTGAAAACGTCTGTTTTTGACATTTCAATTCGGTTTTTCAGTGAAAATACAGAAACACATCACCTATTCTTTCCTTATCTTCCTTTACCTTTCTCGGAAACAAGAACCATAGCCCAACAACTAGAAGAAAATTTACCAGCATTCTTTCCCAGAAAGGACACTCCACTTTTCACTCAAACACCAAACACTTTTGTAACAAAATCCCCAAAATTACCTTTTTAGATGAACTCGCTACAAATTCAAAAACCAAACATTGATTAACACTAAAAACTGCTCTCTATCTTAGCTCACAGCCGTCAAATCTCGTCAAAGAGGAAATTCATTTCTCCTCTCTCTAAGCCCTAACAACTCTCGATCACAAACAAAACCCAAATTTCCGGCGACGGAGCTTCTCCACCGTGGAAGCACGGACAGTCGCCTGAGGACCACACCAGTGAAGATAAGCACGAAAAGACGGAAGAAGTTTGGAGTTTACCGGTGAGAAAATTGGCGGGGCCGGCGAGAAAGAGAGGCGCGCGTGCGAGGGGTGTGGTTCGCGTGCGAGGTTTAGGGTTTCGCGCGTGTGAGGAAGGGTCGAGCGTGTGTGTGTGTGTGAATTCTCAGGGTTGGCACGAACGAGGCGTGTGTTTAGTATGTGCGCGAAAGGGTCCCAGACTCGTGCTGCACGTGGCCTGGAGTGTGATTGCGTAGACCAGACACGAGATATGAGTGATGTGTCCTCGCAAAAGTCCAAGGATACGGTGTCGCGTTACCATAGATTTCGGCTAAGATGACATAAAAAGGTTTTGGAGCATAGGTATTTTTTAATAAATATTTAATAACTTCTATTTATAAATTAATATTAATTTATAAAAATATCAAATTTAATAATAGTATTCAGATTTAAATTTTTTAACTAAATAATGG
>JAOTAZ010000008.1:9612107-9632850 GCA_025629785.1 Erythroxylum oxycarpum | reverse complement strand
TTTTAAAATATTAAAAACAACAAAGCATCAAAAGTGAGTCTTTTGCGTGTCAATTTCCCCAAGTTAGCTGCAGTCAATATCAGTTTAAAAATAGCATATAATAAGTTCTAACTTAAATTGGGAAGTTTCCAAAATCTGATATATATTTCTTTCCGATATAAATAGAGTAGGTGGAGGAGGAGGGTAGGAAACACAAGGGGTCCATCACTAGAGGCAACTAACATGATGGTGGAGTTGTCACAAACCTGCAACGTCATGCAGATAAAAGTGGGCAAAAATGGAGTTTTTCTTCTTCTTTTTTAATTTAAAAATAAATATTTTTCATTATACTTTTTTTTGGTGTGTGAGTGTGTGTTTCCCGTCAAGACCTGACCAAATCCCATGAAATTGATAGACCCAACAAGGTTGGATCTATGCACAAACTACAGCTAAACTGTGTGTATCAGTGAGGACAAACACAGTTCCACCCTCTTGTTATGCACTAAAAGCTTGCTTACTTTTTTTCTTGTCTGTACAATTATTTAATGGTGGGTCTGGTGGAGGATTTAAAAGTCACATTAATAAATGGGGGGCAGAGACAATCCGGATTGATCTTGGCTTTGGATCTTTGAGAAAAAGGTTGGATTCCATTGAAATGGTGTTTTAAAAAAAAAAAGTATATTATGTTCTTTTACTTAGCCAAATGAAACAAAACTATTGAAACATTTGTCCAATTCTGCAGAAACTTTATGTGCCCATTTCAGGAACAATCGAAGAACAAGGTAACTAAAGACATTAATGCCTTTGGTTATGAATTTTAACCATGTTCTAGTAATCCTAAATTGGTTCACATTGTTCATTATGCATTAATGGGACTTGCATGAACCTATGATAGAAAAAATATAATTAATTCTGTTCCTCATCAGGCTATATTCATTTGAAAAGAAGGAACAATTTTAAGGTCCTTTTTTTCTTTAAAAGTTGTTCTTCTTCTCAGTGAAGTTGGGAATGCAGTTAGACAATGTCACCTCGTTGGAAAGTGAAAGAAAAAAAGAAAAGAAAGCAGCTTCGCAGAGAGAGTGAGAGAGAGAGAGAGTGAACAGAAATGGTGTCCCAACATGTCCTCTCATGTTGAATGCTGGCTGTGCCATTATACAGAAAATGGGGCTGAGCGAGAATTTGTTGGGTTGCATATTTTTGAGAAGACTAGAGAGGTATATCAAGGACAATATCTCAACCATTATAGCTTTTGGGTGGTCATGCCTGTCTTAGTTGTACACTCAGCTCCCACAAATGGCGGTCGGAACCTGCAATTGGATATGGTTTCTCATCATGGAGATCTCATCGAGCTAAAGCTGTACTTAAAAGGATAAAACCCTTGACTTAATTAACAGATTAGATACTTTGCTTTGCATAGAGACACCACCCATTTTAATGCTTTCTCAACATATGTCCATGACCATGCAACTAGGCCTCTTTTACATGTTCTTTCTAGTACCAATCAAATATTCTTCACTGATCTTTTAGTCTCTAAACACTGTATGAATAGTGACACACCCGGTAACAGTGTCCCTAACTGACTTGCAGTCTAAAGAAGTCAATGATTCAAGTGACATTTTCACCATCTGGAACGTAAGACATAAAGCTTGCAAGTTGCCATGTAAATATATCTATATATCGAGTAGTTCACCTTGCACACCTGCCAGAATCTTAAGTTGGTACTCTTGAACTGTTATCCTTGTCAGGTTCTAAACCGTGTCATGTAATAACTGGCACTCTTGAACTGTTATCCTTGTCAGGTTCTAAACCGTGTCATGTAATAACTGGCACTCTTGAACAGTTATCCTTGTCAGATTCTAAACCGTGTCATGTAATGACAGATGAGGTACTTCGTTGAAATGCTCAAGTTGCTGCTTTTTCATTTGGCACTTCCAATTTCCACCGCCATTTGGATGTCATTTCCATCACTTTTACCACCTGTCGAAGAGATATTAGATGCATAACAATGATAGTGAAAGAAACTAGGAAACTCACAAAACATGGGAAACTTTATATCCTTATCAGCACAAAGAGTGTTACATTCTATGTAGATCAACACAGTAAGAGAACTACTAGCTAACACTAACTAGTAATTGGTAGTTAGTTGTTTGAAAAGAAGCAATCAGATAACTAAAAATGAAAACACTCCTATATTTTACGTATATATGGATGTATATGCATACGTTAATAATGCTCGAACCACAGTCATAAGACAGAAAGATGATGCAAGTTTGTTTCTCATGATACATACCGGAAGATTGTCTGAACAAAAAGAGAAGCCTGACTCCTTTCTTTAGAATACGTTTGATTTACATGGTCTTTTATGTCCACTGGACCACTAACTCTTAACCAGAAATGGAAATCATTATATTTTACAAGCTGTATCATTGTCCACTTCGATAAGAAAAACGTCGTTGAGTTTAACAACCTTTACACAAGCTCGGTTCTGCTAGAAAGGGATTCACAGATTCAACTCCTACTGCTATCTAATCCATGTGAGTTCAACTCAAGAACAGAAGGTGAGCGTAAGCTTATTGGTTATGAGAGTTTATTATGCAAATATTTGAGTGCTTAATGTACTTTGCACGATGCAACTTATAACTTGATTACATTGCAAAACTTTGAGAAAAGATTGGTGCCCAGCATTACTTGGGATCGGCATTGTGAGTTTATGTGATCACTGTAGGATTCTCTCTCCTCCTATGAAGTCTTTCAACCCTGATGATACTGACAATGCCAGATCAGCCAAAAACCAAAATTACATCAAATATAAAATTGTTAAATTCATACAAGATATGATTTATGAGCACCGGTGATGATTAGCTTACCTATTAATGGTTTAAGGGCTGTTTAAGCATCTGTCTAGTGTTTGGAGACATCCGGTTCAAATTGTTAGAACATATATTCTCAGAGTTGCACCAGCTGATCCAGTTCCCTGCATAAACGTTAATCCCCAGCTGTGTCAAATCTGGAAGAGCATATGTAGCTA
The DNA here is from genome assembly GCA_025629785.1 of Erythroxylum oxycarpum. Lineage (NCBI taxonomy): Eukaryota > Viridiplantae > Streptophyta > Magnoliopsida > Malpighiales > Erythroxylaceae > Erythroxylum > Erythroxylum oxycarpum. The sequence continues at coordinate 9,629,843 of JAOTAZ010000008.1, read as the reverse complement.
TAAAAGTTCCAAAAGGAATCAATCAGCAGTATTTACAAACAAACAGAATATGGTCTGTGATCCATCAGCAAATACGAATTGAACACCTTGTTTCAAAGCTATACTTCCATCTACCTGAAGCGAGGTACACAGTGGTGGTTGCTTCAAATTGGAATGATCGAACAATTATAGTTAATGGAAGCTAAACTATAAAGGAGTTACATTTTAACTTACAGGATCAGTGTGTGAAAAGTCATCAGCAAATTGAAGACGTAACTGCATGTAACAGAAAATTACCAACTGGTCATGCATGGCACGATCAAATTGAAAGAAATAAGGGAGGGGGGAGGGGGGAACATGCCATACTCTTCGCCCAGTTTGCTCTTAGACATCATATCTCTATGGTGTTCAATCATTTTATTAGCTCCTTCAGATTGGTATTCCTCGTAAACAAATATAGGTTAACTAGTTGCATTTTTGAAAGACTATCCATTAATAAATTACTGTTCAAATAATCGGAAAGCAAGGTGCATTTGGAGAACAACTAAATTTCATTAGTTAGAATGCTTTTACTATGTAATCGTATCTAGAAAATAAGTTTCTTCCGTATGTTGCCCATATGTTTTTTCTTTTTCTTTCTCTACCCTATCTTTGGCTCAATCATTCCAGGTACGTAGCCATAAAGGCTCCAAATTGTTGCTGGAAATTGCGTCCGTCTCCCATCACCAGTGGTTCTGATACCAAATTGTCACAAGCCCTAGACCAACTTCTGGTTATGGTTAGCCATAAAGGCTCCAAATTGTTGCTGGAAATTGCGTCCGTCTCCCATCACCAGTAGTTCTGATACCAAATTGTCACAAGCCCTAGACCAACTTCTGGTTATGGGACCTTGTAGCTGAATATCAGATAGGTTACGCTTGCAACTTCCTCCCTTTATGACCTATCTTGAATGAGGGAATGTTCAGAGAGAACTCTTGGATCTCTGGAACTAACAATGAATCAACAAAAATTCCGCTTGTTTATTCATGCTCTAAAGAGTTGCATTTAAACTAGCTTACAGCCCTTAACAATCCCTACTTTTCAGGAATAAAAATCTCAACTGAAAGATAAAACAACTTATCAGAATAAAACGAACTCCTAATATTTTGATATCTTATTCAAATAACTTATCTACTCCTTCCTTTCCCCACGTTTGAATATTCAAATAACTTATCTACTCCTTCCTTTGTCCACTTTGAATTTTCCATGTGTGAATCTCTGGTAAACTTGGTCAGCAGAATCCTGCTGTTCTTGACCCACAACAAACTTACTTCAGTACAAGATCAGAAGTCCTACAATACCGTCTCTGGATGACATATTTGCTCGCTTATTGTGTGTTTTGTCACCTAGCATTATGATACGATCTCCCTCAGTTAATTCTTCCGCTTTGGCCTCTTAGTCTCAAGAGTACTAATAGAGTAAAGCAGGGGGATCGTGGTGGTTGACCCAAATGTTGTTACTGTAGTTAATGGGGACATGCTAAGGATAAATGGTTATAAATTGCATGGTCGCCCTCGAGCTGCTAATGTTGTTGATACTGATTAGTCTAACCTTCAGTCTGAGTCCTCTTCTCAGCCATTGCTGACTCTTACTGGTACTAATTATGAAGGGTATCTCAATTATCAGGCAACTAAGCAGTCTTCCTCTTCCGTTGCTTCGATAGCTCATTTGGGTAATTTCGAAGCATACCTCACTAAGTCTTTCCCTTGGGTACTTGATTCTGGTGCTTCTGATGATATATATGGTAACTCACATTTACTCTCTCACTTTACTAACACTACATCTTTTCCTCCGGTTACTTTAGCTAATGGGACTCAAATAGTTGTTAAAGTTATTATTAAAGTTATAGATTCTGCTCAACCAATTCCATCCTTGCATTTAGAATCTGTTCTTTATATTCCTAATTGCCCCTTTAATCTTGTATTCGTCAGTAAACTTACACAATCTTTAAATTGTTCTATCACTTTTAATAAAAATTCTGTTGTTATATAGGATCGCAGTACGGGACAAATGATTGGCACAAGACATGAGTTGCAGCGCCTTATCATTTAAATTTACATCCTTCACCTATAGCATGCACTATTTCAGAATCCCCAATTATAATTCATAATTGTTTGGGTCATCCTAGTTTGTTGAAGCTCCAGAAGATGGTGCCTAGTTTACCTACCTTATCTTCCTTACATTTTGAATCTTGTCAGCATGGAAAACATTCTTGAAGTTCATTTCCAAAGCGTTTCAATAAACAGGCTACATCCCCTTTTGAGTTAGTTCATTAAGACATTTGGGGTCCTCGTGTCTCTTCTATTTTGGGATTTCAATATCTGGTTACATTTAGTGATGATTATTCTCGTTGCACTTAGTTATTTTTAATGAAAGCTCATTTAGAATTATTTTCCATTTTTAAATCTTTCTATGCAGAAATTAAGACAATTTAACATTAATATTCGTGTGTTGTGAAGTGATAATGCTCGTGAATATTTGTCCATTCCCTTCACTCAATTCATGTCTTCCCAAGGAATTCTTCATCAGACCTCATGTGCTTATACTCCACAAAAAAATGGAATTGTTGAACATAAGAATAGACATCGCATAGAAACTGCTCGTACCTGCTTTTACACAATCGGGTTCCATCACAATATTGGGCAGATGATGTCTTAACTATATGCTTCTTGATTAATCGCATGCCTTCGTCCAGTCTACAGAATCAAGTACCCCATTCCATCCTATTTCTTGATCAACCATTATTCTCCCTTCACCCACGAGTCTTTGGATGCACATGTTTCATTCATATCTCTTCCCCTAGTCAAGATAAACTATTAGCTAAATCCACCAAATGTATTTTTCTAAGTTACTCATGTCTTCAAAAAGGTTATAACTGTTATTCTCCATCAACACATCGATATTTTGTTTCTGCTGATGTTACATTCTTTGAATCCTCTTAATTCTACTCATCATCCCCAACAGATATCACACTTCTTAGCAAGGTCCTTCCAACTCCGTCCATTACACCTATTCCTTATGTTGCTCCTCTTTCTAATCCTCTTTTAGAGTTTGTTCAGTGTTCACCTCTTACTGAATACTCCTCTCTTGAGAATGGTACGCTTCCACGTTATACCAATGATGTTGATCTTGATTCTGATGATAAGACCCCTATAGAGGCTCTTGTTGATTCAGTTCTTGCTAAAAATTCCTCACCTACTGCAGTTCTATCTTTTGAAGATCACTTTCCCATTGCCATCCGCAAAGTTACATAGTCCACTCACAACCGTCATCCTATTTATAATTTTCTTAGTTATCATCGCTTATCACTATCATATTCTGCTTTCGTATCCACCCTCTCTTCTGTCTCTGTTCCTTCTAATGTTCATGAGGCAATTAATGATCTCGGGTGGCGTCAAGCAATGGTTGAAGAAATGATTGCTCTACATACTAATGATACTTGGGAGTTAGTTTCGTTGCCCCTAGAACATTCCATTATTGGTTGTCGTTGGAAATATAATGTCAAAGTTGGTTGGAATGGCAAGTTGATCGACTAAAGGCACGTTTGGTGGCTAAAGGGTGTACACAGATTTATGGGTTGGATTATTATGAAACTTTCTCTCCTGTGGCCAGTATGTCTTATGATCGCTTGTTTTATCCATGGTTGCCATTCGCCAATGGCCTCTCTATCAATTGGACATTAAAAATGCCTTTCTACATGGTGAGCTTCAGGAAGAGATTTATATGGAGCAACCACCTAGATTTGTTGCTCAGGGGGAGTCTACCTTAGTGTGTAAGCTTCGTCGCTCTTTATATGGTTTGAAACAATCTCCTCGTGCCTAGTTTGGACGGTTTAGTCATGTTGTTCAGGAGTTTGGTATGATTCGATGTGAGTTTGATCACTCTGTCTTATATAAATATACATCATCAGAACAGTGTATCTATCTATGTGGATGATATTGTCATTACTGGAAGTGATCAAGGTGGGATTGAACAATTGAAGACACATTATTTCTGTCATTTTCAAGCAAAAGATTTGGGTTTACTCCGATATTTTCTTGGTATAGAAGTTGCTTAGTCCAAATCTGGCATTGTACTCTCTCAGAGAAAGTATGCATCGGATATTCTAGAAGAGACAGGGATGTCAAATTGTAGACCAATAGACTCTCCTATGGATCCTAATTCAAAGCTTTTACCTGATAGGGGAGAACCACTTGTTGATCCTAGCCAATATCGGAGATTGATAGGAAAATTTAATTATCCCACCATCACACGACCTGATATTTCTTTCTCGGTTAGTGTTTTTAGTCAATTCCTACAAGCTCCATGTGATAGTCATTGGGATGCAGTTATTCGAATTTTGAAGTACATTAAAGGTGGACCAGGAAAAAGATTATTATATGAAAACCGGGGGTCATTCACAAATTATTGGATACTCTGATGCTAATTGGGCAAGTTCTCCATCTAATAGGCGTTCTACTTCAGGCTTTTGTGTTCTTGTTGGAGGAAATCTTGTATCTTGGAAAAGTAAAAAGCAATATGATGTTGCCAAGTTGATTGTAGAAGTAGAATACCATGCAATGGCTCTAACAACTTATGAGCTTATTTGGTTGAAGCAATCAGTTCAAGAGTTAAAATTTGCAGAAGTATCACAGATGAAGTTACTGTGTGATAATCAAGCTGCTCTCCATATTGCATCTGGCCCAGTATATCATAAAAGAACCAAACAGATAGAAATTGATTGCCAATTTATTCAAGAGAAAGTTTTGTTTGGTTGCATCACTACTAGTCATGTCAGTTCAACCAATCAACTAGCAGATATCTTGACCAAATCTTTCAAAGGTTCTCATATTAAATTTATATGTAACAAGCTTGGTGCATATGATTTATATGCTCCCGCTTGAGGGGGAGTTTTGAGTTGTATAAAGTTGTATAGTGATAAAATAGGAAGGTATTTACTACTATTGATTGTATTTCCTATTTTAGGGTTAAGCATCAACTATTTAGACATGTATTTTCATCAACGTATATATGACAAGAATAATAGATTTCTCTTGAGTTTCACACAGGGCAATGCATTGACTTAGTGGAAGTCAGTGAAGAGATCTTATGAGACACGAGAGACGAATTGGTAGGAGTTCCATAGAGAGTTTAGAGATATATACACTCTGCGAATATATCAGGGTTGAAATGGAGTTCGTGAGTTTGGTTCAGACAGAGGAGATGTTGTTAGTAGTGAGGCTCGCTTTGCAGCATTCTCTAAGCATACATTAGAAGTTGTAGCAAATCCAAAGGATAGCTATTACCGATTTGAACTAGGTCCAAGGACGAATATTCCCTTAGGTTTGGAATCTGCTACTTCTAATTTTAAGAAGTTACTAGATACAACACTCAGAGTAGAGGATTTGATAAAACAAGGCAGAAGAAGAGGAGAGCTAAAGAGGCGACCAGAAAGTCATTATAGAAAGGGGAGTCGGTCTGTTAAGAAGAGTGTTAATCATTCATGGTCTACTGGTGCAGGGGGATCTAGGAGAGTTGATGTCACATTGAGCAGGAGTGATAGTTTCTACCAACTTGGTGGAGATCGAGGAGCTGGTAGGGATTCAGGACAGCATAACACTATTAATGCACCATCAATTGGATTCGATCGAGGGATTATTCAAAGGTTTAGAGGACCTTTTCATAAACGAGTCGAAGGGTTATAGAGTTGTGCTACTTGCGGGAGAGTAAAGGGGATAGTAACAACAAAAATTTTTGAAGGGACTGATATATGTGAAGTTGAATAAGATGTGATAATGGCAATGAAGAACAAATAGTTAGCTTATGGTATTGGTATGCCTAGACTAATGTAGCAACAAGTGGGTGTTACAGAACGGGACTGATATTGATGACTAGGAATAGTTGAAGGTTATTTTAGGCCTGCTTTGAGGTTGTAAACAAACTTTTCCCAAGGACAATATTCTCATCTAGGCAAAAAGTACATGGAACTATACTTTAAAAGAAAATGATTGAAACTAATGAATAAGTATATGTGGTCAAAGATATGTATATATAATATTATGATCTGATCATGATCAGATCATTTAGATTAGATAGCAGTATCTTATAGATATATAGTATCCTAGGATTATATTTCCATATCTATACAGGTTTTTCTAACTTATTCTGCAAACCCTATTCGTGTATATATATATATATATACTGCAGTCTTTAATAAAGAGATATACAGCAAATAAGCTCTGTTCACATGGTATCAAAGCCACGTGATAGTGAAACCGAGGAGACAACCCCTGAAAGTCAAGAAATGACTTCCAATCTTGAGGGATCCTCCACGGCAATCCCAATCTCAAACCCGACTGGAGGTCAGTCATCAATGACCTCTGGTATTGAGGGACTTTCCATTAACATTGTTTCCGGGAAGCTGAGCTTTATCATCGGAAATGGGAATGTTCCAAACTCAACAAACATACAAGCTATACAACAATCCCACACCAATTTGGAGGATCGCCTCAATCGGATCGAACACAAAATGCACCGCTTGGAGCATAACTTGATGGCCTATTGGGAGTATGAAGGCTTCCAACTATTGGGAGTAGCATTAGTTAGATTGAGTTATGCTCCAAGCGGTGCATTTTGTGTTCAATCCAACTGAGGCGGTCCTCCAAATTGGTGTGGGATTGTTGGTGGCTACTTGTTTCTGTTGTGGTAACTCTACTACGTGCTACTAGTCTCGTAGTGGGAAGAGTGGTTGGGCCCGGAATTGTGAAAGCTATTCAGCCATGGCTACGATCCACAATGCCCATCCTGTGCAAACAATCTAAATCCAAAGGTTCTATGCCACACGCCACATTCATGTCAGTATTATTAAGATCTCACACTTCCAAATTAATTGCCAATTGTGTGATATAGGAACCAAGGATTAAAGGTTTAGATTTCTTATGTAACACTGATTGAAATTGTGTTATAAACCAAAAACCTAAATTCACAAGAATGTGCCTATCCATACACCACAGGAAATAAAATTCTACTTTAGACAAAGTTCCCGTAGAATCCTTACAACCTGAAAAATTGTACGCTAAGAGTCTATGAATGATTTTTAAAATAGGATTTCTTAAAAATAAACTCTTAAAAATACTAGCATTGTATAGATTAGTATCAATAGACTATTGACACCATAATCCTGATGCATTAAAGTCTTCATGATAGTCACATTTAGCATTGATAAACATCTCAGTTTCAATTTCAGCATTGAAAACAAATCCCATAGCAACATTGAATTCAGCAATAGATAACGCAAATTCTTTCCCCATCAACTGAAATTCAATAATCCCTTTTGTGAACACATCAAACTCTTCATTACAATTAAATTGGAATGTGCTATAGAATTCCCTAGTCAATTCAACATATGCAGGGCAACTAATTCTAGCAAAGACACTCCAACCAATTGGACCCATCATTTGTGTAAATGAATCTTAAACTTGCAGTGCCTGAAGAGTGTCGAAAAGTATACACTTACAGGGATATATTTTTCTTTCACTGAGTTGAAATCGCATCGTATCTTCTGGAAGCCGGAAAGATGTGCAGCCACCACTTCTGGTATTCCACTGGTTTCGGTTTCGACTTCTTTTCCTCTCCTTGTTCGGTGTCGTGTTGATGGTCCTGGGGTCGCATCTGAACTTAGTGTTGTCTGCGTGTGGACTGCTGCAGTAGGTCTTTCTATGGTTGAAGTAGGTTGCGGTGGAGGTGGAAGGTCAACAAAAGACTATATTGGAGTTGCTAATCTGCGAGAATCACTCTTTCTCCTTGGCATGGTTTGAATGTTGTGAAAACGCAGACCTGAAAGTTGCAAAAGAAGAGGAATGAAACCAGTAAAATCACAACTTAGGGCTAGGTGGGTTTTCGATGGAGGACAAATTAAAAGATGGGTGTTGTGTGGAATGGTTATTGTAGTGTGCACGAAATTCATAGTGAGGTGTGAAATTTGCAGTGAAAATCGACAATGAGAAAAGCTAAGTGATAGAAGAAGAGGGAAAAGAGAGGGGGAGATAGGGGGCGGCGGGAATAGAAAATTTTTTGTTCTTTTTTTTTATTATTAAAATATGAAAAATGAAAATTGCAGAATTGAAAATGTTAAATTAAATCCCTAACGAAAATGAAATAAACCTCAAAAAAATGAAAATAAAAACTGCTGAAAAATGAAAAATAAACAAACCTGAAAAGTTTACAGGTTTTCCTGAATGCTCTTCTTTAAAGTCTTTAGCTAGACATGTTTCTTTACTTACTTAATTAGAAATAGGTTGGAGAAACCAACTCTATTTCTTCCACTCACTCAACCGAAAAGTTCTCATAATATAGCTTCAAGCGGTGTCCGTTAACTTTAAATTCCTTACTGCTACCTATCTTATTAATAGAATGCCAAGTCGTGTTCTTTCCTTCAAAACACCACTTCAGAAATTTCAAGAAACCTACACTACCACTCATCTTGAAACTAACCTTCCTTTAAGAGTTTTCAAGTGCATAACCTTCCTTCATAGTTTTTCACACAATAAACTTGATCTAAGGGCCAAAAAATGTTTGTTTCTAGGATATTCTGCTACACAAAAGGGGTATAAATGCTATGATCCTATCTCAAAAAGGTTGTTTGTTAGCTATGATGTCTCTTTTTCCAAGATAGATTTCTTCTATCCTAAGTCTTCGATTCAGAGGGAGTATTGGAGTGAGATTGGGGGTGATGAATCTTAGCCTCAGCCTCAACCTGAACCTCTATCTGTTCCTGAACCCATCCCAGTGCCTATGTCATCTCCTATAGAGACAAATCCTAATACAGAAACAGCTATACCTAATCATACACTCACGGTGTATTATCGGAGGAAGAAACCAAGCAGTACACTTCCTATCCCTGAAGCTATGCCAATTTCTGAACCAGTGCAGGTCCCTACCGAAGAGATTCAAAACAGTGAGGATCAAGGAGACAACACAAATTTAGCATGGCCAATTGCCTTAAGGAACAAATCTAGATCATGTACTATGCATCCAATTGAGAGGTTTGTCTCTTATGAAGCTCTATCTTCTCAATATAAAGCTTTTATTGCTAATCTTGACAGAATTGATATTCCAAAAAATGTTCAAGAAGCTCTTAAAGTTCCAGAATGGAGAGAAGTTGTTTTTGAAGAAATAAGGGCACTTGGAAAGAATGAAACATGGGAAGAAGTTGATATGTCAAAAGGAAAGAAACCCGTGGGGTGTAGGTAGATATTTATAGTCAAATATAGGGCTGATGGCACCATTGAGAGGTATTGCACCTGTGGCCAAGCTAAATACTATAAAATTATTGTTATCAATAGCTGTTAACCTTGACTGGCCACTTCAGCAACTTGATATCAAAAACGCTTTCTTGAATGGACAACTAAAGGAAGAAGTGTATATGAAACTTCCTCCAAGGTTTGATGAGGAAGGAGGAAACAAAGTATGTAGACTAAGAAAGTCTCTATATGGACTGAAGCAATCACCACGAGCTTGGTTCGAGAGATTTGCCAAAGTCCTTAAAACATAAGGATACACACAAGCACAGTTAGATCACACAATGTTTTTCAGAAGTAGAGAAGGTAAGAAGACAATTTTGATTGTGTATGTTGATGATATTATCTTAACTGGTGATGATGCAAAAGAAATCACAAGACTTAAGACAGCTTTGAAGAAAGAATTTGAAGCTAAAGACTTAAGAGAAATGAAGCATTTTTTGGGCATGAAAGTAGCAAGATCAAAGAAGGGAGTTTACATCTAACAAAGAAAGTACATTCTTGATCTCTTAAGAGAGATTGGAATGTTAGGATGCAAACCAAGCACTACTCCTATTGACAGTACAAAATTTGGGGATGAAGATGATAAACTTGTCAATCGTGAAGAGTATCAAACACTACTGGGAAGACTAATTTATTTGTCTCATACTAGACCAAATATTGCTTTTGTTGTGAGTGTTGTTAGTCGCTATATGCATGCACTAAGGAGAAAGCATTTGGCGGCATTCTATAAGATCCTACGGTATCTAAAAGGTACTCCAGAAAAAGGGTTGCTATTCAAGAAAGGAGATCAAAGAACAATTGAAATATATATTGATTCAGATTGGGCAGGTTCAGAAGAGGATAGACGATCAACCACTGCATATTGTACTTTTGTGTGGGGAAATTTGGTTACTTGCCAAAGTAAGAGGCAAAAGGTGGTAGCTACTTTTGCTAAAGCCGAACTAAGAGCTGCTGCAAAAGGGATGGGTGAAAGTCTTTGGTTAAAGAGAGTGTTGATAGAATTGGGAATCAAGTTTGAGATACCTATAAAACACTATTGTGATAACAAGGCAGCCCTAAGCATGGCACACAATCCAGTCCATCATGAGAGAACAAAACATATTGAGGTTGATCGACATTTCATCAAAGAGAAGATAGAAGATGGGACAATATGCCTAACTTATGTTCCAACAAAGAAGCAGACGACTGATGTGTTTACCAAAGGACTTCAATGACGAGCATTTGAAGAGTGTATTAGCAAGTTGGACATGATAGATATCTTTCATAAAACTTGAAGGGGAGTGTGGTCAAAGATATGTATATTTCATAATATTATGATCTGATCATAATCAGATCATTTAGATTAGATAGCAATATCTTATAGAGATATAGTATCCTCGGATTATATTTCCATATCTGTACAGATTTTCTACCTTATTCTGTAAACCCTATTCATTTATATATATACTGCAGTCTCTAATAAAGAGATATAGAACAAATAAGCTCTGATTAACATGGTATCAGAGCCAAAGAAGATCTTGGCCTACTATTTGCCACAAAAGGGGGTCTTTTATTTAAGCAACTGGAGAAAGAGTTGAAGTCTACATGGAGCAAGTGATCCAACAGTATTGTTTGCCCCAAGAAGGGGCCTATTTGACCTCAATCAGAAGTTCAACCCTAATGAGGATTGTCTACGTACCTCTCCAGATTGCCCACGTAAAAAGAGACTCACATGTGAGGGAAAGTGTTGAGAATACCCACATGTAAGTGTCTCACATTAGAGAAAGAGGGGAAAGAAGACTAACATATAAGCCTAGTGGGTTACTCCAAGACTAACATATAAGCCTAGTAGGCTACTCCACCTATCGCCAATCGGTTTTAGGTTGGAACCTCACTTCAGCTTGTGCGTGATCTAACTTTCCTTCTCATGTAGGCCCGTAGGCCCATTGCAAATTTAAGAATAACCATGAGGAAATCTCAAATTTTCAGCCTAAAAACATCAAAAGAATGATTTCAGATATTCATAACTATGATGCAAGAGATGAAACTAGAAACATTCATGAAGTCAACAGTGTTATAAGGCACATTAATGAATCAAGACGAGGAATTAATGACACAAAAACCAGTAATCACTGCATAAGAATAGATAAATGAATGCACCTGGTAATCATTATAACCACCAGAGATGGATACAACAACAACATGAGAGAGCAATGGATTGGAGACATATCGTCCTGTATGAGTGATTTGGGAATCATATCCTTTCTTCCATGCCTGATTAACATGCTCAAAATAGTGACCCAATGATGGCTGCAATGCCACAGGAGGTGATCTGGATAAAATTGGTAAGGTTCACAAAACAAAAGTTTAAGTATCAAATGACCAAGTAGATGTACCAAAGAAGTACTATAACTTACTGATGTGGCGTTGAAAGTGTTAGTATAGTTTCAACAGCTAATTTCTTCAAGTGAGGGTGGATGATAGCGGCTCTGGCAACAAAACCACCCATGGAATGACCAACCAATATCACACTCTTTGGCAACTTACTGGATGCTGCAGCACCTTCCCTTTCTCGGGTATTGCGAGATTCTTTGTATTGATCTAAAATCTGCAAGTACAACCAACATTTACCAATCACAAATATCAAAAAGCAAAAAGCAAAAAGAAATTCCATGCAGTAGCATATCAAAAAATTTTCAAGGTTGAACAAGTTAAAGAGAAATAAATAGACATCTGATAAAGGATTATATGAAGTTACATAGAACATGAACAAAAGGAAGATTATGAACAGATGGAACTTAACAATTTTGTGTGATAAAGGAGTCCTAATGTCATGTTTATAATCTTCACAATCAAAAGGCTTAAATAAGATTAAATATCTAGAATACTAGTTAAGCCTTATTCTAAGCAACTCTAGAAACAAGAAATGCACACTTCATGAGTACACACAATGGCACCTTTATGATTGAAATCTCATGCCAAAATAAAAGGTAGGTTCAATCATAAAACTATCTTCCATATCATATGCATAAAATTTCTAGGTTCAAGCTATTCCGTATCAGTCAACGTGGCAGACACTATTTAGAGCTAATGATTCAGAACACAATAAAGAATTACCCTGTGGATAGCATATACAACATATTCTGTGTGCTCTTCAAGTATTCGGCCATCCATTGCAGAATGTTCACCTTCAAGGTCGACAGCAAACCAGTCCAGCCTACTAGCGTATTGATTGGGTAATTGAAAATCAGCAATATCCATATTTGCTCCTCCCTCCTCAGCAGTTAGAAAAGCCTCTAGGTAATATGATTGCTCAAGGGGGCCTCCTTGATATGCCCTATCAGACTCTGCTGCCAATGATCTTACCTATAGAAGAATCCAAGACAAGTTATTAACAAGTATATATATGTGTTATGAACAATTAGGTTACTCCACAAATTCAAAAGCTCAATTGAAAAAGATGCTTGTTTCAACTAAACAGTTATGGAGTTAACAATATAATCCAAATCACCCCAACAATTCTTCTCATTCATAGGAGTGGAACTGTGTCTGACTTACAAATACGACATTTTCTGGCAATTCTAATAAATATTAAGTACTAATCCCATGTCTCCCGAATTTCATCCCCAAATAGCAAAGGACCCGATAAAAAAATGAGGTCAGATATTTTCTAAGTTGTTATTTCAACCATAAACCACAACAAGATCAGAAAGTTGTATTCAGAAGGGGATCACGGTAAGGTCACGTATATACGAGATTCAACTTAACAAATGCAAAAGGTCAACTCAAATTCCTTCATGCGTCACTTTTTTTGTAATACAAGGAAAGCAAAGTTACTTTCTTAATCTATCTTGTTATACAACTTGCATTGAATTAGTTCACTAGCTAAAGCTTGCACTGAATTCTCAATGACTAGCAATTAATTTCAAGCTACAAACAAATAAATTCAACAAAACACAGTAAAAAGAGGTCAAGGAAGACCTTGCCTGCTTGTAGCTACCACCGTTTCCGGGAATAAAAAGCACCGGAACGCCGTTAAGTCCCTTCACATGCTCCTTAAAATTGATCTTCTTCCATCCTTCGTGGTACAAATACAGCCCGTACTTCCCCGGTGGCAAAGTCGAGCCGCCATCGCCGGTCGTAGAAATGGGAATGTACGTAGGGTACATGTAGGTCATAACGCAACCGTTGGAGATCGGTTTCAACAGTCCATACAAAGCAAGAAGGCCAATCCATAGAGTTAGTAGGATAAGAATCGCTACTCGAAATTTCGCTCTCAACCCTTGCATTGTCAGAATTAGGGCTTAGGAGCGAGGGATCTTAGCTTTAAGTAACTTCTTTCAAGCAAATGATATGAGAAAACGGCGAAGTGAAGCAATGAGGAATTCAATCCGATGCGAGTAGGAGTGAGAGTGAACCTGACCGGATCTGCATCGGCGAGTCGCCGGCAAGGGCGACTGGATCGAAGCAGAGTGGAGCAGATATGGATCAGAGGAATCAGCTGCGGTCAGGTATATCGAAAAGTTTCTGATCCTGGTCAAGAAATGGGAATCGAGCTAAAAAAAAAGTCCGGCTCAGGTTAACAGCACATTTCCTTGGGCAATAGTCCTTAACGAAGAATTAGATCCTACGATTGTTAGGAACTAGCAAGTTATTAATTTATTTGAATTATTATGATGTGGGGCCTCTTCCTATACGTAGTCAAGCAATATGAACGGTGTCAAAATGCAAAGCCTCGTGAAAAAATATAGTGGGCATATCCTCGTTCCAAATCAGGCATAGAACTAATAGTACAGGTAATATTATGAGCCGCTTGGTTCACTGGTTCGCGAACAAACTGAATAAAGTAACGTGTTGGCGTTATATTTTCCATACCAACTTCGAAGTTGGAATTGGTGCACTAATGCCCTTGATCAAGGAAACAAAGGAAATGGCAAACACGAGCATTCCAAATTCTTCCATTATTCTCTTCTAAAAATGGAAAATATAAGCAAACTGTTCCAAATTGCATATGTCAAGTTGTACATTATTTGTCGTTGGTGATGATGGATATCATTTTTGTTGTTCCTCCAGTTGGTATAGAAAACTGCTATAACTATGAATATGTTCCAAAGATTTTTGCCAAGTATGATTTCCATAGTAGCAAAAGGAAAGATCTCTACCAACGCAAGTGCATTTCCCGACATTTGCTAAATTCTGAAATACTGAAATTTCAGCCTTCATGAATGGTGGAAGTCTCCGAACAGGAACAAAACAGCCTTTTATCTGAATCTTTCCAGGTCAACCAACTGATAGTTATAGAGCAATAACAATGCTTTCTGTACGTCCCTTGGTGGACAAATTGCAGTATCTGGGAAACTGAGGAATTTCCTCATTAGTGATAAAAATGATTGCTTTCGTTTAGTTTCCTGCAACAAGGCAGTATAAATGATGATATTGGTAATGGGGAGATGACGACATAACTACATCCGCAGCTAAAGCTTCTATCGCTTGCATGAACTCAATTCCCTCATAATGGATTTCAGGATGGAGACATGGTCACTGAAGATTGATGCCTGCATGCATATGTAGTGTGTAACCAAGACACACGTCTCAATTATTAGGAAAGGAGGAGTTGATCACATAACGGAAACAAAGTAACCAGAACCAATAAATCTTTCCCTGTGTGAATAATCATAACTAACATCAAAAGAAAAACAGCCGCTAACAAAATCACAAATATAAGAAACTAAGCAACAAGAAATAAAAAACACAGGCAATTTTACGTGAAAAACCTCTCTCAATGTGAGAAAGGAAAAAAATCATGGGACCTAGTCTAATAAAGAAAAACTTTACTATCACCAATCAGCTTACAAAGAGTTTTTCACCTCTAGATATAACTAGAGTCGCCACTCAACTCAAGATACAACAATAATCATCAATATGATGAAAGAATCAAAGAGTTGAGAATAATATCATCCTTAGAATCTAACAACAACTGTTGGACCCCGAACTTTCGGTGGAAATTAGAAATATTAAAATGAATTCAATGAGTGTTTTTGTATATGAATTGTGTTATAGAAGTTTTTATGCCTTGAGGAAATTGATGAGAAAAAGAATTTATTGGTTTTGATGACTTTGAAGATTAGTTTTGGTTATGAAAGTTTAAGTGAATGAGATGATTGAGATGGAAGCTAAAAATCAAGAAATAAAGAGAAAGAGTGTGAAAATTTAAGAAATAAGAAAGTTTGACCTTTTGGAGTAGAGAGTTGACTTTTTGAGGAAATGATCTTCATGAAATTTGTAGATTATGTTGAGAGCTTTCTGTAGCCATAAAGTTTGCCAGTTTTCGATATCGGAATCAAAAGTTATGATTTTTCAAAGTTAAGCGTATTTGGCTTTGTTTTGAAAAAATACTATTAAGTATAGATTTGTGTGTATATGTATATGTCTTTATTGTTGAGTTGCTGTTGGTTTTGCTTTGGATGAGCTCATTGGAGATTTGCAATGGTGTATCGAGTTGTTGAAGTTGAGTATAGGTGCTGTCAATTTTTTTGGGTTGATAGGGTTAGTTTGTGTGTGTTGTGCTTGGAAGCAATTTCTGGGCTGATGTGGATGGAATGAGAATAGGTAGTTTTCTTGAGTCTTATAGAGAAGCATCATAGCTTTCTAATGATGTATGATATTCTATTTTTGAATGTGGTAACTAGAAGATGTGAGTTGTGGAAGATCGGTAAAAGTGCTGCCCAAAATTAGCAAATTGCAGACAGAAACTTCGAGTCGGTATTTGACCCTTATAGAGTTGGAAATTGTTCTTAGAGTATTCATGAAGATTGTAGAGATTGTTTTGATCTTTTCATTGATATAAAGCATGAAATTTTTAGACATTGGAGTGAAAAGTTATGAGGTTTGGAATTTCTGATGTTATATAGGATGAGCCGATCGACCAACCACCTTTGCGTGAATTTTTGATTCCTTTAGAGGTCGATCTGAGTTTTGAATTCTTCTTGCAAATTGTAGAGCTCTCTTTTCTCTATGAAATAGATACCAATTTTATCCAATTTGGAGTTCGGAGTCAAAAGTTATAAAGGTTTGAAGTTTGGATGTCAGATCAGGCGGGCGTGCGCGCACGGCCCGAGCGACCTACACGGCCGAGCGCCTCGCGCGGGCACATCGTTCGGCCGATTGGCCGAGCGCCCACCGCTCGGTCGATTCTATCCAGTTTTTGGCCGACCGACCTCCCTTCACTCTTTTGAGCATAACTTCTTCGCCCGACCTCTGATCGACCTGATTTTTAAAGCGATAGATTCCTAAGACATTTTTCTATCTTTCCATGCTAGATTGATCGGTTTTGGAATTAAATTAAAAAAGATTGATTAGATCAAAGTGGGATAATCGATGGGAAAAGTCTGAACAGTGTTCAGTATTTTGGAGATATCTCGATTGGTAGAGCTCCGATTGAGTTGATTCTTATTGCAAATTAAATTAGAGACATGGGGCTACAAATGTTATGATGGAGCCGATCGACAATCTAGCCTTTAAGACTTTCAATTTCTGGAGTGAAGCTCGGTGTAGTGTTCAGCCTCGAGTCTGAAGATCAGACTTCAGTATTTTGGAGATATCTTGAGCTATAGAGCTCCGATCGATCTGATTCTTGTTGCGTTGGATTCGTAAGACATAGGAGGACATTTTTCAAGAAGAAAGTTTTGTCAAATAACTTCATTTACCTGATCGAAATAATCAAACAAGATGTCAGTTTTAAAGGCCAATGAAGGGGCAATTTTGGAAGTTTACTTAAAGGGTTAAGTTTATAGGCTTAATTGGAGGGGCAAATGGGTCATTCCTCATTCATTAAATGACATGACACTATAAAAACAAGGGGGTTGTCATTCACTAGAGTAGAAACATGATTCAAGAGAGAAGAAAAGAAATAAATGAAGAGAGAAGAGAGAAATGGGTTTTCGGTGGAGAAGAAAAAGGGGAAAGAAGAAGAGTGAAGCTAGGTTTCGGTTTTCTACATGATTCTCAAGGGGTTTTCGATGCTTTTCAAGGGGAAAAGTGAGGAAGAAGAAGATGGCTTCCTATGGAGCTTGAAAAATCCGAAAATGGAGGAGAAAAAGGTAAGAGAGAGAAGTTTTTAATGTTGAATTTTTTGTGAGATGTTGGTTGATTTGGCTTAGGATTGATATGGATTTGGATTTGTTGAGGTTAATTGAAGTGAATATGCTAAGATGATGCTTAATTTTGGTTAATTGATTAATTAGGATTTATGCCCAATTTTTGAGATTTGGGATTTTTGGAAATTGTTTGATTTAGATAGCTTGCAATGGCATGGGATTATGTTTCCTAAGGTCAATTTTGGAGATAGTATGGTTGAAATTGTTTAATCTTGGATTTTTGAGAATTAAGGTTTAGGCCATTTTTGTGAATTGAGAATTTTGGAAGCTTTTGGTATAGGTAGCTTGGAAATATGATGGGT
>JAOTAZ010000008.1:9557909-9572881 GCA_025629785.1 Erythroxylum oxycarpum | reverse complement strand
AGCTTTTTTTTTTTCAGAACTAAACTAAAAAATCCTAGAGTGATATCCTAAAAAATCCTTGAGTGATATCCTAAATTTAAAACTAAACTAAAAAATCCTAGAGTAATTGATAAAGTTTTTTTTCAAAAATAAAGAGATACCTAGAGTGATATATTAGAATTTAAATCTAAACTGGAAAGCTTATAATTGTTTCTAGGATTTCTTTTTTTTAAATGAAGAAACACCTAGGGGGATATCTGGAATTTACATCTAAACGAAAAAACACTATAGTGGTGTATAGGCCTTTTTTTTTCTAAAATGAAGAAATGCCTAGAGGGATATTTAGAAATTTACAATTAAACATGGAAGTCCTAAAGTGGTATATAAAGAGAGACTTAAAGAGATATTGAGGAATTTAAAAATAAAAAAGAAAATCCTAAAGTGGTATGTAAGATTTTTCTAAAATAAAGAGAAGATATGAGGTATATCTAGGAATTTAAAATTTCAAAGAAATATCATATAATAGTTTCAATGACTTTCCCAAAATGAAAAGATATCTAAAGGGATTTTGAAGATTTTAAAACTAAACTAAGAAGTCTTAAAGTGGTATATATGATTTGTCACAAATGAAGAGATAAATTAAGGGATAAACAGGAATTTAAAACTAATGGAGGATTTAATTTCCATTATCCTTATATCATCAAATGAGATCCTCACATAAAGCTCCTAATAGAGGACTCAAACGCCATTATCCTTATATAATCAACAATCATGATGGCCTCCTTTCCTGTCAACATGACAGTCTCCATCTCTCTAGATTTTGCATCCTCGACATCCCCCTCTTTGATTGGCTCCTTGGAATCTTTAGGCTGATCAAGTACGACTTCATCGTCCTTAAGAATTGCTAGTTGGTTCTCCATCTCATCCTACATAAATGCCTCCTTAGGTCGCCCCAGTAAAGGTATAATTTCCACTTCTAAATACTACATAATCTGTAATATGGTGTCATTTAGCTAATGCATATATGTCTCCACGTAAGTAAGATTAGCTAGTTAGGTTGTTATGACAGTTGGTGGTGGTGAAGCTGGACTTGGACTTGGAGCTCTCTTCAAGTCTATAATCTATTCCTCTTGGATTGGTGCCTACTTACGAGTGCAAAGTAACACCCTCAATTTGTTATCCTAAGATTAACCATCTAAATTGCTCTAAGAATCTTTATAGTAACCGGTATAGGAGTAGCCCTCATTATCATTTTTGTACCATCTAGTGATAATCAAAGTCCTCATGCCCATTATATGTTGATTGAGCCATTGCCATTGCTCTTGAAGTTAGCCCGTTTAGGTACCCATGACCTAGCTATATAAAATGATGTTAAAGTGCATCCTCTACCTCTAACATATGCAGTAAATTAGGAATAAATCCCTCATACTAACTACATCAGTTCTCTCCCTCCTTAAACACAATAAATGCATCAAAAGATTCTACAAGAATTGCGCTTATGAGAATCTAGACCCAAACTCCTTAGATTTTATAGAATGTACAGTGGCCATCAACAATCAACAGTTTAATGAGTCCTAGATGGTCCTAATTAAGGGAGATCATGTTTGATGTTAGCATCTCTATTTGCTCCTTTGTATCGAATTTAGTGTGGATCATAAATTGTTTATAGCTTAGGCTATAGTTCACACCTCCCATCCTAAAATTGAGGACTAATTCATCCTTTCATAACATCTTGGTGTCGTCAACCTCCAGTATACTCATGAAATTTAAGATGAGCTCTTCGTAGACTGGGTCCTGAAATTTGAACACGTCTAGCCACCATAAAAAAAAGAGCTCTTGTACTCTATTAGCGAGATCCACTTATCTAAGTTGCCTCGTGTAAAAGATCTTATACCTCTTCTATTCCATCTTCATCTCAAAGTGTAGCAACAAATAATTGGGCTACTCTTGTGTATCTATTATAGGTTACAACTCTACTGGAAGTAGTGGTGATGCCTACTTTGGCCTCTACTACCTCTTCGGAGCATTGTTCTCAAGGTAATAGTGTAAGAAGTAGAGGCGATTATGTCTATTCTGTCCCTCTTACATGGCAGCGGTTGTGTGGGTCTCTTAAGTGGTATGAATGATTCTTGTCATAGTATGATATCTAAAAGAAAGTATGAAGGAGCTCTTGAAAAACAATAATCAATATCACATACATATATAAGAGTAGAGTATATTGTAATAAAATACAAAACAAGAAAATGAACCATTAAATAAGATACCTATGTAACCTATATATTTGTGTTTTCATTATTCATGCATAATATAACTGTCACTGATATCCTATAATGTTAAAATATCAATTTTCATATCCCTTAATCTAATTTATAACCTAAACAAACCAACCCCAGTTAAACCTGCTAAAGTAACCTAGGTAATTCACATAAACATCTTCACCATATAAAACACAAGTTAGGTAAACCTTATATACCGCAATTTATGACCTTCACACCAGACCACGTGGGTGTTGTGTAATACTTAAACATAGGTACTTGTTGACAAACATAGGGGCATGTTATTTGAATTAGATATAAAGGAGGAAATAAAAAAGGCAAGGTAAAAACATAAGGCTTACATGGGGCCATATAGGTATCGTGTTTGAAAGATATATTGTGTTTCATTTTGACTCCTAAACATAGGGTACAATATGATAATGTGTATAGTTACCTTATTTTCGTACTCTCAACACGAGTTAGACAACTTGTTGTGTAGGGGTTTGTGTTAAAAAGTCGCTTATTCTATAAATTTTTTGTCATTTCCTATAAGTAAACATAAGTTTAACCTTAAAGAAATATTGAGGCGTGTGTGGCAATACAACCCCGACATAGTGTCATATAGGTATCACATTTTATTTCTTCTAGTGTGTCAATATGGAGATATGTTCAGTCTTTTGATATGTTTGGTCTTTTGTTGACCTAAAAACCCATAAAATTTAAGAATACACTAATTTTAAACACTTAATACGACATTGTTTGGACTTGGAGAAAGCTTCTTTGTCACTCTCACACCCTAAATCCCTAAATCTATAATTTCTTCTAGAAATTTCACTAAGTTCTGAACCCAAAAAATTAGAAACCTAGAAGTCCCGAAATCACAATATGGAATAATCGTATGCTTATGGTTGGGAATTGAGTTTTGCCTTCTAAATAACCTAAACCCAGAATGTAGAGAAACCAAATGGGTGTTGGTCTTATTTTTATTTCGTTTCTAGATTGTAAAATTAAGCAATAAGCAAGTGGGTCACGTTATAGAGATGAAGCCAAATTAAGAGATTATTCATTGACAATTTCTAAATCTCACTAGATTTTAACTCTAAAGGCTCTTATACCGAATAAGAATAAGATTGGTTATTGAACAAAACAACGTGAAATAAGAAAAATGAGCATATGACTTGCACCGGATGGTGCGAACATGTGGTAGCTATGCGTGTGGGAGAACTACAGACGCCATCTAGTGGTGATGCAAGGGGATGAATAGAAGTCTTTGTGGATTTGTTCGCAACGCAGAAAACATCCAAAAAATGCAACCAACACAAATAAAACTCAATCACAGATAACCAAAAATCATACAAAAACAATTGACGTCGATAGGCATCTCTATGCCACACACAACGCCACATCCATTTTCCAGTTTTTCAAACATCACATCGCTTCCTTTGCGCTTGTGTATGGGGTTTATTAACACCCATCACCAATTGCATTTCGCCACTGGAAAACCAACATTCGTTGGTGACGAAGAAGCTTTCTCTAAAATCTAAATGACATCGTTTCAATTTCACTATAAAAGGACGTCGTTTCACTAATCAAGTCCTCTTAATGATGTTGATGTGTTTGATTAGGAGGTCCATTGACTTGTGTTAGTGTTACGCCAGCATAGATAATAATGAGGCTAACGTCGAGCTATAATTGAAAAAAATTAAAGTTTCTGCATTTTATTGATACTTTTTAAAGTTCGGGTTATAATTGAAAATTTTAGAAAAATTTGAGCTTTTTTTAGTAATTAACCCAATAAAGAAATACCTTAATGGATGTCCATCAATTTAAAACTAAATGTAAAAGTCCTATAATGATTTCAAGGGTTTTCAAAACTCAAGAGATACCTATAGAGATATCCAAGATTTTTTAACTAAATAGAGAAGTCCTAGAGTGATATATGAGATTTTTGAAACTAAAGAAATAACTTGAGGGATATGCTCAAATTTAAAACTAAACTAAAACGTCCTAGAGTAATTGATAAAGTTTTTTTTAAGAGATACTTAGAGTGACATATCATAATTTAAAACTAAACTGGAAAGTCTTAGAATCGTTTATAGGTTTTCTTTTCTTAAAATAAAGAAATACTTAGGGGGATATCTAGAAATTTACAACTAAACGGAAAAGCACTATAGTGGTGTATACACTTTTTTCTAAAATAAAGAAATGTTTAGAGGGATATTTTGAAATTTACAACTAAACATGAAGTCCTAAAGTGGTATATAAAGAGATACTTAAAGGGATATCAAGGAATTTAAAATAAACAAGAAATCCTAAAGTGGTATATAAGATTTTTCTAAAATAAAGAGAAAGTATGAGGTATATCTAGGAATTTAAAATTAAAAAGAAATATCACATAATAGTTTCAAGGACTTTCCCAAAATAAAAAGATATGTAAAGGGATTTCGAAAAATTTAAAACTAAACTAAGAAATCTTAGAGTGGTATATATGATTTGTCACAAAATGAAGAGATAAATTGAGGGATATATAGGAATTTAAAACTAATGGAGGATTCAGTTTCCATTATCCTTGTACAGCATCATCAAATGAGATCCTCTCTATAAAGCTCCTAATAGAGGACTTAATTGCCATTATCCTTATATAATCATTAAGAATGATGGTCTCCTTTCCTATCGATATGACAGTCTCCTTCAGCTCTCTAGATTATGCATCCTCGACATCCCCTTCTTTGATTGGCTCCTTGGATCTTTAGGATGATCAAATATAGCTCCATCATCCTTGAGCATTGCTGGTTGGTGCTCCATCTCATCCTACATAAATGACTCTTTAGGTCGCACTAGTAAAGGTATAATCTCCACTTCTAAATACTGCACAATCTGTAATACGGTGTCACCTAGCTAATGCATATATGTCTCCACGTAAGTAAGATTACTTGGTTAGGTTGTTAGGATAGTTGGTGGTGGTGAAGGTAGACTTGGACTTGGAGCTCTCTTTAAGTCTACGTTCTATTCCTCTTAGATTGGTGCCTACTTACGTGTGCAAAGTAATACTCTCAATTTTTTGTCCTAAGATTAACCATCTAAATTGCTCTAAGAATCTTTATAGTAACTAGCTTAGGAGTAGCCTCCACTGTCATGTTTGTATCATCTAGTGATAATTAAAGTCCTCGTGCCCATTATGTGTTGATTGAGCCACTGCCATTGATCTTGAAGTTAGCTCGTTTGGGTACCTATGACCTAGATATATAAAAATGATGTTAAAGTGTATCCTCTACCTCTAGCATATAGAGTAAATTAGGAATAAATCCTTCATGCTAACTACATCAGTGCTCTCCCTCCTTAAACATAATAAATGCATCAAGAGATTCTACAAGAATTGCACTTATGAGAATCTGGACCCAAACTCCTTGGATTTTATGGGATGGTACAGTGTATCAACTATCAATAGTTTAATGAGTTCATATCTGGATGGTCCTAATCAATGGAGATCATGTTTGATGTTAGTATCTCTATGCACTCCTTTGTATCGAATTCAGTGTGAATTATAAATTGTTTGTAGCTTAGGCTATAGTTCACACCTCCCATCCTAAACTTGAGGATTAATGCATCCTTTCATGACATCTTGGTGTCGTCAGCCTCCAATATACTCATGAAATTTAGGATGAGCTCTCTGTAGACTGGGTCCTGAAATTCGAACATGTCTAACCACCATCAAAAAATATGAGCTCTTATACTTTATTATTGAGATCCACTTACCTAAGTTGCTTCATGTAAAAGATCTTATACCTCCTCTATTCCATCTTCATCCAAAGTGTAGCAACAAATAATTTGACTGCTCCTATGTATCTAATATAGATTACAACTCTACTGGAAATGGCGGTGCTTACTTTGGCCTTTACTACCTCTTTGGAGCATTGTTCTCGAGATAGTAGTGTAACAAGTAGAGGCGATGATGTCTATTCTAACCCTCTTACGCGGCAGTGGCTGTGTGGGTCTTTTAAGTGGTGTGAATGATTCTTAGGTCCTTGCCGTAGTATTATATCTGAAAGAAAGTATGAATGAGCTCTTGAAAAATAATAATCAATATCACATACATATATGAAAGTAGAGTATATCGTAATAAAATACAAAACAAGAAAATGAAACATTAAACCAGATACCTATGTAACCTATATATTTGTGTTTTCATTATTTATGCATAATATAACTGTCATTGATATCCTATAATGTTAAAATATCAATTTTCATATCCCTTAATCTAATTTATAACCTAAACAAACCAACCCCGGTTAAACCTGCTAAAGTAGCCTAGGTAATTCACATAAACATCTTCACTATATAAATCATATAAAACACAGGTTAGGTAAGCCTTATATACCAAAATTTATGACCTTTACACGAGACCACATGGGCGTTGTGTAGTACTTAAACATAGGTACTTGTTAACAAATATAGGGGCATGTTATTGGAATTAAATACGAAGGAGGAAATAAAAAAGGCAAGGTAAAAACATAAGGCTTACATGGGACCATATAGGTATCGTGTTTGAAAGATATGTTATGTTTCATTTTGACTTCAAGACATAGGGTACAATATGAGAATGTGTATAGTCACCTTGTTTTCGTACTCTCAACATGAGTTAGACAACTTGTTGTGTAGGGTTTATGTTAAAAAGTTGTTTATTCTATAAATTTTTGGTCCTTTCCTATAAGTAAACACGAGTTTAACCTTAAAGAAATATTGAGGCGTGTATGGCAATACAACCCCGACATAATGTCGTATAGGTATCATATTAAAAGGTATGACATTTTATTTCTTCTAATGTGTCAATATGGAAACATGTTGGTCTTGTGTTGGCCTAAAAACCCATAAAAATCAAGAATACACTCATTTTAAACACTTAATATGAGATTTTAACCAAGATTCAACAAAGCAAGACTAAGAAAATAATAATGATACTAACAAAATAAACAAATAATAACCTAAACAATGAAAACACTAAATGATACTAACAAAATAAAAAATAATAATAACTAAAACAACAAAAACACTAAATGATAATAAAAAGATAAACAAATAATAACCTAGATAACGAAAACACTAAAGTTTAAAACATAAAGGGTAAAAAGTATTAGGTTGCCTCCCAATAAGTGATAATTTTTTGTCATAATCTTGACTTTACTGTTAACACTTTTTCAACCTAGATTTATCGTCAACAACTTGGCTCTACTCATATTTCTAAAAACAAGATTTATTAGCCTATAAATAGGTCACATATTGAAGTATAATAAGGACTTATGGCGTCAAATTAATAAAACCAATTAAATATGCTAATGCCCTTTTTGGTAGTAAACTGTCAATATAGTAAAGAATCATAGAACTCCTTTGTTCTTTCGTTGATTGTGGCTATTTGCTCTGTGGGAAGTAGTATCCCTTTATATTTAAGATGACTTTTGATAATTCCTCGACATCCTTCTTCTTTGGTTTCTCTTTTTCATCTTCCACCTTCTCCTCTTCTCCTATCTCTTTTTAAACTACAATTTCCTCATTCTCTGAAAACTTTAGCTCCTCTTCACTCTTTAAGGTTGTTTCATTCGAAAATGATGTGTTATAGAAAAGGGTCATAGCCTTATAGGCCTTTTAACTTCTTAAATGTTTGCCACACTTATAGCAATAACTTTAATATGGAGCTCCTCGAGGGTTTAATCCTAATCTTATTCTTGTTTGTAAAAATTCGAGTGAATTAATAATTTTATACAAATTTGAAATAATTGCTCCATTATGGATTACAAGTATTATTATAAAGGATGCTTTAAAGCTAGTTTTCTATACAAATCGCTTGCTTCTACATATAGTCTGGTGTCTGAAATTCATGATTGAGGTGGCTAACACTATAAATGCCATCATTGATAATGATTGAACTTTCAAATATATATTACCTTGTCTGACATTCATGATTAAGGTGGCTAACACTATAAATGTCATCATTGATAATAATCGAACTTCCAAATACATATTACCTTGCCTCAAATCCAAGTTAATAATATTATCATAAGCGATGACATATGTTTGGTAGTTATTAATCTTTCACATAATACTTTTCTTTCCACCCCTCCATTATGTTTGGTAGTTATAACAATGGGTACTTAAATTCTAAAAGTATGCCACAAATACATAATCATAAAGGAGAGTTTAAAAAATAAACAAATAAAAATAAAAGAAAATAAACAAAAAAAGATCCTTGTCTAATCAATTTGTAAAGTTGTGAATAATATTAACCCCTAGTCCTTGGCAACTACACTAAAAATTTGATTGTGTATTACCACAAGTTGCTTAACATAACTATAATTAGCATAGGTAAGTATAAATTGATCCCATGAGAACTATTGGTTAACTACTTGCTATTTACAAACTTATTAGGATAGACAAACAATTATAAATGATTGAATAAGGAAGTAAAATAATTAACAAATGTAAATGCTAAAATAATGCAATAATTGAGAATAAATAATTCTATGACAAAACTAAATTTAGGCCAAGTTTCTTTTAAGACTTTAATATATCCAATTTTCTCTTGGTTTAATGAATACATATGTTTTTTGAATCAGTAAGAGTTTATAACTTAAATCATATTCTCTCTCGAGATATATAATCCATATTCATAGGTTAATAAACTAAAAATTCTTTCAAACTAGAGAACCTAAGAACGATCTAATTTATTTTATAAACTCTCTTGATATATTACCCTAACCTAAAAAGATCTTGTGGCTTTCTCTTAAATAGCTCACGTTTATCCCTCTTTATCAATACTATGACCTAAACACACATCTCATCTCTCAAATCTTGACGCATGAATCAAGTATTAAATCTTTCACTTTTGCTCTTTCAATTCAATCAGTGTGTGTGTGTATATATATATATAATGATAAAACTAGAATTTCATTAAACCAAAGAAAAAAATCAAAGTATATCACATCTTAGGTTCATCTTACCTAAATCTATATCCAATACAATTTATAATCAAACAAAGGATATCAACATAAAAGCAATAAATAAAATAACATAAAGGAATTATTGTTCTTGAATCTTCAAAAAATTATTTATGAAATCTTGTTCTATCTTCAAAGAATGATGTAATCTTGATCAAGACTACTGGTTTAGAACAATTTCAAAGTAACTTCTTGATGTTTCTTGGCCAAAGGAACCCCTTTTCTTTAAATCCAAAACCTAAATTTTTAATTGCCCATGTCATTTTAGAAATTCTCCGAAAATCCTTATTGCCAACATGAGACCTATATAAGACTCTGTAAAGTGTGGTATTCTTCATCCAAAGAGTAATACAGGGATATAAGGTTGTGCAAGAGAAACCAAAGAGACTACCTTTGAACACAACCCTTAACACGATAACATGTAGGTGTCTTACTCATGGGTTCTTTCAAAATTGCTCCAATTTTGTCTGATTCTTCTCTAATTTTACTCATTTCCCTTATATAGCTAGAAATAAGACTTGAAATGATAATACTTCTCAAATTAAGTATTAAATTCTTTAAAAATCACCTAAAATACAAGTAATATGTCGAGAAAATAGCAACAAAACTAGTGTATTTCTAACATACATCAAATATCTAGAAATTTAAACTAAATAAGAAAGCATTAAACTGGTATATAAATTTTTTTGTCGAAACACAAAGCACGAGGGATATCCAAGAATTCACAATTAATTGGAGTGGTATATAGAGTTTTTCTTAAAATTAAGAGATACCTAAAAGGATATTTAAATTAAACAGGAAAATTAGATAGAATTTCTCTTAAAATGAAAAGATCTCTATATGAATATCTAAGAATTTAAAATTCTATTTACCCGTAGAAGGAATAGAAAGTTACAAGATGACCATAATTGGCAAAACTTGATAGGGAGACTATTGTGTTCTATACCGTTTTCAGTTCATTTCCGTTTGATTAATCTTAAAAAAAAAAAACAATAAGCAGACAAGACGGTGCTACTGCTTTTCACTAGAAACAAAGAAATTAGTCAGGACAAGTATATCATATAAAGTTATGCAAAGGATCTCTTAAATGGCATTTGGAGACTTTTTACAACTCGAACGGGTTCACGGAGTTTTCTTCATTTGGAGGTATCCCAATTGACAAGTGCAGGAATGATGGTCTCTTGACAATTGTACATTTTTACCTTCAGACCATGCATGATACAAGTTTGCAATTTCTTCTATTATAAGGTGCCGCCTTTTTAGAGCATGGAGTTGTAGGTTCCTAGAAGTATAAAATTGAACTTCTTAGAATGCTTGGTCAACATAAACCTGAGTCACATACATTCCTTTTTATATGGCTAACCCAAGAATTCACTTTTAGAGAATGAAATTGGTCATTTTTTGGACAAAGATGGAGGTAAAACAAAAACCTTCAACACTTTTTGAATTACTATAGAAAAGAATCTTAGAAAGTTAATATATATATATATAGTTAAATATTTATCTAAATTATTTTAAAACAAATTGACATATAATTAAGTGTAACCATGTCTACATAAATATACATAACAGTCAATTATATTTCATTTAAATTATATAACCATTTGTAACCTTTTTGTATTAATTCAAAACAATAATAATAATTTTGGAATGCTAAAACTTAAAAACTTTATAGTTATCGAGTAAGAACCACTTAACAGTTTTGACACTTTTAATTAATACTAGCATTGATGTTGCTTTAAATTTGTTTACAGTACATAATCGTAAGTTTGACAATAATTGTAAGTTTAAATATTAGTTTAAATTATTACAGTTCCTTATTAGATTATGTAAATAATAAAACGCGTAAGAAAACCAAATATTTAGACTCTATCGATCTATTCGATTGACTTGATAGCTTCTATATAATTCTAATAATAAAATACTCCAGTCTATTACTTAACAGCGTAGGCCTAATAATATGATTCCCAACCTTACATTTTGGGTTGGGATCAATACGCAAGCCCAAAGCTGTACTATATCAAAGAACAATGAGATCAGAACACCGCAATTAAGCAAAATATATCAGAAGCCTTTGCTGCTTGATCAATGGATGGAGGTAGTTTCCATCACACAATAGAGCTTCAAGTTATCACAGAAAGGTTTAAGAGAATGGCGAAAGTCGGCAGATTTGTATCAATCCTACCCAGTTTACTTTTATAAAGAAATATATCCTATACAACAGTGTCAAAAGAATACAACCCGAAGCACAGAATCACAATTTTGTTCCAAATCCAAATTGATTGTTACACGTACCTGTCACATACATTAAAGAATCAGCCATCTAGCAATCAATCTTCAATTACCTGGAGTTGTACACTGGAGCAACAACATGCCGCTTATGATTGGCATCATTGGCAGCTGCTTTGATGAAAGCATTCACGTTGGCAGACAGCCTTTGTGATGCGAACTGACATATCAGATGTTATAGCGCCGTGGATTCTAAACAACTTTAAGCTCACCATACTGCCAAGCAGTCTAACATTTCCACTAAACAAACATTTATACCAAAAGCGATGCCAGAAATGTGAAGAACGAAAAGTGCATAGAAGTTAGCTGTCACAAGGAATATCCCAACAACTAACATGAATCGTCAAATTGTTCCCTCCCCTTCCTAAGCAACACGACTACAAAATTTCAGTTTCAATGTTCCATCAAAGCAGTCTCTGTTTCTGACAGTGGGGCTGCAAAAAAAACAAAGTTTAGATCAGTAACATTTTTCAGCCTTAGTTGTTAAATATAGGAGGTTAAGAAAGAGCATACATAAAGAAGTAAGAGCAAAAGGCATTTCTTAAGCTACAACCTCTAGTTAGCTCTGAAAAGGTAAAGATGAGCAAAATTACCGTGGGATACTGCCAGGACACAACATTTAAACCTGCCTAGAGAGTGAAAAGCAGATTACTTGCAATATAGGGAAAGTTGCTTAACATTGTTAATCTATGACTGAACAACATCTATAAGCTAGGCTGTAAGCTTGTAGGTTGGCATGCACAACTATGCATCTTGTGTTTGAAGCCCTGAATTTTAATGGTTCAGGGAAATTGCACCACATAAGGGATAGGAAACATAAATGCCCCAATCAACAAATAATTTGCTGCCAGATCAACATACCAAGTAGATCCTCATAAGAATCTGCTAAAAGTGATGTGTCCATTAAAAAAGGAGGAGAGAAGGCCTCCTCCCTAGGTTCTTCAACGTCATAAAATGTTTGTCCATCAGATATTGCCCCATTAGAGCCATCAGCAGATAGGAAGCCATTTGCAGGTTCATATTCAGTGAGTGAATCCATCTCGCTTAAGAGATCCGGTAAATTGCCATAATTGCCGACAATATGACCATCGTAAGCATGATTCTCAAGCACGACAGAATCCATCTGAGATGTAAAAGATCGTTTACTTTTTGTTGAAGCCACTCTCTTCTCTGGGGACAGTCGAGAAAATCCATTCACATCAAGAGGCAAGAAGAAATGTTCGGTTGTTTCATCTGAATGACTCTCTCTAGATGACTCCAAATTGGAGGATTGCATAGACAAAGCTGCTTCTCTTACAGATTTCTTTAGGTTTTGCACATAAAAATAGTCACTATCTGCAAATAGAGAAACTAGAAATGAAAGCCTCTCCAAAAGTTGTTAAATACAAAAACCAATACACTGATAAAGTAACAAGCTTATAGACATGCAGAACATGAAGTTGATATTAAAGAGAAGAACCAAACCTTGCAGGGGACTATATAAGCGGTTATTTGAAAATGGCTGGTCCAGAGAATCCTTTTCTGACATATTTTCCATCCTGTTCACTTCAGAAGATACTTGTCTCCTCTGTACATTTCCACTCTTTCCTGAAGAATTTGGGGTCAAACTGAACAACTGTGGTAACTTTAAAGCTGGGGGACTGGCAGAAATCTTGTCAAGCTGAACAACGGACATTTTTGAAGTCAAATCTGCAACATCATCTGAGCTACTCTCCTAATTTTATATGAAAAGAAAACTTATGTAAGGAATGATTCAAAAGTATGTAATTTGTAATTCTAATATCACATATAATTACCAATGTCCTTCCACTACTCTGAGCGTGCATAGGTGATGTTGCTCGACCACGAAGTCTATTCAAGGTTGGCAGGTTGGATTGAATATTATTCACCTTTTCTGTACATTCTTCAATTGAGTTTTGTATTGCTGGAGCAACTTCCTTGAGTTGGTTAATAAGAACCTGAGCAGAAAAGTTTCAGGCAATTAAAAGCTTCAGCAAAGGGAAGCAAAATGAGTGCCTACATTGGTTTGAGCATAGGCCTGAATTCTTCACCCTGTAACTATAATGCACCAGGGACTCTCATAATATCGTATTTGATAAATTCTATACAAACCGCTCAACCACAGATACGGCACATCAAAATTAATTAACTTCTTATAAAGTACAAGGATAGACCTCATCCAGCACAGATATAAAATGGGACACAGAAAATAGAAAGGTAATAGAAGCTAAGGTTCAGAAAGAATAGAGAGAGAAGTAGGAGAAACGATGTTTCCCAATTTTTAATAAAACCCTTGAATAGTAATGGGATAACAGCTACAATAGATTTATAGGAAAGTAAAGGGCAACCTAAGAAATTTCATAAAGATATCCTAAATTCCTAACAGAAGAATAAAATAAGTGTCCCAAATTTCATCCTGACATAACTACATCTTAAGTCTCTAAACCAGGAACTGAATCAAGGGCTTCCTCTTCTTTTAGCAAAACCATAACTACAAGTTTGAGAGAATCAGCCACAAAAATGGATCCAAACTAAAATGGTTATTAAATTATTGCCACAAAAACAAACTGAAGTAGCAATTGAAGTTCATATTTGGAGAATATTAGCCTACAAAGCAAGTTGATATCCTAGGTAAAAATACTAATTCTTTACCTGGAAACTAGCTAAATGTTGTTGATGTTCTGCAAGAGTCGCAGCCAAAGATTCAGCATGGCCACTTGTACCACCATCATCTGAACTTCGTAGTATATCCGGACCTTCTCCATCATTAGCTTTTGCCTATATAACCACCAGTAAGCAAAAAAGCACTTCACTACACCACCAAATAAGCTTTTGCTTATTCGATCTCAATCTTAATACCAATAGCTATACAAGCTTTTTAAGTGAATTCGTCAATCATGCTCTTGTGGAGGGAGACAATATGTACACTACAGTTTAGTCATTCTCTCAATTACTCTCGTGAAAGACCACTTTTGACAAATTTTTTGAATGTGTACTTGGGAAAACAATTATATTACATCCTAATATGAAAGAAATAAAAAACCATAAAATCAACAGGGAGTGTGAAAATTTAACATGTAGGGCCATCAAGCATTGAATTACCGAAACAATCAAACTCCACATCGTAGTAGTAAATAGTAAATGACCAGAAATGAAATCAATCTTACCATAAGAAGTGACTGTTTATGAATACGTTGCAAAGCATGTGTCCAACGTCTAATAACTTCAGCTACATCAACAGTGGGGTGGGATCTCCCACCTCTATCATCAACTCGAGAATGGGTGTCATCAATTATTTGACCATGGGAATCTTGTTCTGTCTCATCCACATGTGCATCAGAATAAGGGACCTCAGAGCTCTGATCCATAGCTGAGAGCAAAGATGATCCAGAAATGCGGTACCTGTGAAAGAAGATTAGGCATGAAAATAAAGTAGAAAGATGGTATCTTCAGCATAAGA
>JAOTAZ010000008.1:9517924-9532584 GCA_025629785.1 Erythroxylum oxycarpum | reverse complement strand
TTTTGCAAGATTCTGGTCTCACAGGTACAAAGCCCGAGAAGTTCCCAATGGAACAAAATCTAAAGCTCACACTCACAGATGGTGAGCCGTTGCATGATCCTACTAAGTATCGTAGGTTGGTTGGCCGGTTGATTTACTTGACTGTCACGAGACCGGATATTGTTTATTCTGTCCGAGTCTTGAGCCAATTTATGAATTCGCCGTGCAAATCTCACTGGCACGCAGCGATGAGAGTTCTCAGGTATATCAAAGGGACTCCCGGCCAAGGCCTCCTGCTACCATTGAACAACAATCTGCAATTACGAGCCTTCTGCGATTCTGATTGGGGCGGATGTCGCATTACTAGGCGATCAGTATCTGGTTTCTGCATATTTCTGGGTACTTCACTTGTCTCGTGGAAATAAAAAAAGCAAACAAATGTTTCCCGGTCATCAGCTGAAGCGGAATATAGGACAATGACAAATACATGTTTGGAATTAACATGGTTAAGGTATATTCTCCAAGACTTGAGGGTGACACAGGACGGGCCTTCATTATTATATTGTGACAATCAAGCTGCGTTACACATAGCAGCGAATCCTGTTTTTCACGAGCGTACCAAGCATATAGAGATCGACTGTCATATTGTTCGTGAAAAGTTACAAGCAGGATTGATCAAGCCTTCATATGTTCCTTCACAATTACAGTTGGCAGATATTTTCACCAAAGCTTTGGGGAAAGACCAGTTCGAAGGACTGCGCAGCAAGTTGGGAGTTTTCGATCCCTACTCTCCAACTTGAGGGGGAGTATTAAGGAAAATATACGTAATTAGTTTGTAATTATCTTTGCCATATTTAGATGATTAACGTTACATGTAAATAGCCAGTAGTTACCCTTTGTTTTAGGCACTGATAAGGTTTGTAGTTTGTATATATTCATGACATTAACGTAGAAGAAATACACCTTTTATCACCAAACTCTTTCTCCTCTTTATTTTATAAAATGGAAAAGCTTACCAATGGAAGATGTTACATGGGAAGACTCTCGAGAAATCAATGACAAGTTCCTTAATGTCAACCTTGAGGACAAGGTTGTTGTCAAAGAAGGGGGTATTGATAAGTCACGAAAGTCACAAAGGATACCTAAGAAGAATTCCAAGTATTTTGACTAAATTATAATAAGTTAAATGTGGTCATTGAGTGCTTGCTTAGAAATAGGACTAGCTGTTATTTAGTTTGATTAATTTTCTGTATTGCATTGTGTCAATTTCACTTTTTAGAGTCTGTGCTTGCTTAGAAATAGGACTAGCTATTATTTAGTTTGATTAATTCTCTGTATTACATTTTGTCAATTTCACTTCTTAGAGTCGTGTCTTGAGAAGTAGGAAAAAGTGGTTATTTTCGTATGATAGCCCCCAATCAAAGCTATAAGTTTAGAAAATAATATTCTACTTTTGGTGAGAATAAACCAGTAAATTGTTGAAATTTTGCTTAGACTAAATCAAACTTAAATACGTACAAAAATAACTACTTTTTTCTACTTCTCAGGATGCGACTCTAAGAAGTGAAACTGACATTATGCAACACAGAGAATTAATCTAACTAAATAATAGCTAGTCTTATTTCTAAGCAAGCACTCTATGACTACATTTAACTGATTCTAATTTAGTCAAAATACTTGGAATTCTTCTTAGGTATCTTCTGAGACCTTCGTGACTTATCATATTGTTAATCTTACCTGATGTTCTTGGTTTTCGAAATGCAGTTATTTTTTAAATTTGATTGTTACCTTTAATGTTATTGATTGAATTACAAGGAACCCTGAGGAGATTCCGCGGGGTGAGACGGGTGCCGAATATGTTGTCGAGTCCACTGGAGTTTTCACTGACAAAGACAAAGCTGCTGCTCATCTCAAGGTCTCCACTTTTTCTTTGCCATCCTTGTGAATTGTGGATTTTTTCTGATAAATATAAGCTTCTAAATTATTGGTTAATTTGGATGATAATCACTATTGGGTTTTGTTTAATGATCTTTAGGGTGGTGCAAAGAAGGTAATTATATCAGCCCCCAGAAAGGATGCTCCCATGCTTCTTGTTGGTGTGAATGAGAAAGAGTATAAGGCCGAGCTTGATGTCATTTCCAATGCTAGTTGCACCACCAACTGCCTTGCTCCCTTGGCGAAGGTACCCTTCTGTTCCCTCTTCTAATCTACGTCAATTTTTGTTAAGAAAAACTTCCGATGATGGTATTTGGTACCACGCTTCCTTCCTGTTTACAGGTTATTCACAATAAATTTGGAATTGTTGGTCTTATGACCACTGTTCATTCCATAACGGGCGAGTTCTTTTCTTCGGTGCATCAAGATGCATAATATTTGAGATTTTCTCACCCCCCATGTATCTAATAGGATGATTGCTGATAAACGCAAACCTACCTCACCTCCAGGCTAAACCCAAAGAGCTTATTGTCCATGAGTAGTTGCAATTCACTACAGATGTTATTGGAAAGCACGAGGCTCTTAGCATGGAAATGAGACGGCGATGGCATATATAGAGTATAGTAGTTGATTTTGGGCTGTTATTTGCTTTGGTTTGGTGTTTACACCGTTTCTGTTTTTTCCTTTAGTAAGGATTGTATAGTGTAGACTTGATCATTTTAATTCATTTTCAAATTTCAAAAAAAATTCACTACAGATGTTTCTCTTTATTCATTTCATGTTACATATTTAGCCACTCAAAAGACTGTTGATGGACCGTCTAGCAAGGACTGGAGAGGTGGTAGAGCAGCTTCATTCAAAATTATTCCTAGCAGTACTGGAGCAGCTAAGGTACTTGATCATTGAGTCCTTTTAACTTTCCTGCAACTTGTCTGCTTGCTCGATATTAATTAGCTATCTATATTGCCTTTTAAAATCTTAGTATGCTGTAACATTACTACTCAGTTAATGCACCCATTTATAGTTTCTACTTAAAATAGATTTTCAAGTAATGAATTCTGCTGATATTGAAGTTTTCAGCATTCATTTGTCGTCTTTCCATGTTTTTTAGGCTGTTGGCAAGGTGTTACCGGCATGAATGGCAAGTTGACGGGAATGGCTTTCCGGGTACCCACAGTTGATGTATAAGTAGTGGATCTCACGGTGAGACTGGAAAAAAAGGCCACTTATGAAGAGGTCAAAGCAGCAATAAAATAAGGAGGTGACATAATATGCTAAAAAAAAAACATGGCGCTCTGAACCATACATGATGATGCTCAATTGCTTAAGATCTATTCTTATTTGATGGAATGCAAGGAGGCATCCCAGAGCGAAATGAACGGAATACTTGGTTACACCGAGGATGATGATGTCTCAACTGATTTCTTGGGTGACAGCAGGTGTGTGACTGTGAGAAGGCTTTTTGTGATACATATGATTTGCATTTACCCTCTTTCTCTGTGGTTGTCCTACATATTTTCTACTTCAGATTACTCTCTCCTTTTATACCTATTTTCGTTTTTGTACTGACTTCATAATGTTATCGTTTGATAGGTCAAGCATCTTTGATGCTAAGGCTGGAATTGCTTTGAATGATAACTTTGTTAAACTCGTCTCTTGGTACGACAATGAGTGGGGTTACAGGTAATGGACTTTTCAGACCATTCATGTTCTTCTATTCTATAAGCATGTTCCAGAAGTTCATGTTTCTTGATACATATCTTCTTCTGCAGCTCTCGAGTGAGTGATTTGGTCTACCATATAGCCTCTGTGTAATCAGCTGATAACTAGTTCCATCTTGGTAACATGATGTGGACTTCCTTTATCTAGTTTGTGGTTCGGAATGGATCCCGGCTTGGGGTAGATGATATTGATAATAATCAGGCTCTGAGAAACTTGTCCTTTAGGATTCAGGATCATTTGCACATCGTGTGATCGATTTTCCTCCTTTTACTGGGCAGTGCTTTCCCGTCTTGCTCAGATTGAAGTTTAGTATGCTTTTCATAATCAGATGTAAGTTTAGTTACCAGGCGTGGAATACTAGTCTTAGATCTCTAGCTGCCAATATTGTTTTGATATTCAGCCAACATGTTACAACTTAATTCTACTCCGAACAAACAATAACCCGCCCCATTAGTTTTCAGATCATTTGCTGGTACTCTTGCCTGCAGTGCACATCGCCGAGCTACAGGTCGGTACTAGAGTTAGTCCTAGCAATCCACGAAGCGTCAACTTCTTAACTTTTCCGATTCATTCAAGGTTTTCAACTATATCCTCAGACCCATATTTCACTGTCTCGGACCAGAATCCAGTTTTAGATGGCCTGTCACTTACAAACAAAATCTATAGTTAAAATATCAAATCACGACACATGGGTAAAGCAAGACCTTAAAGCGTTTTTTTTACCTTCTGACAATTGTTGATGTCAAACTCTAGCTGGGTCCTTATTACAAGTATACCTTAACTACCAAAACATGTAGCGAGGACCATTTTGCATAAAATGATTCATATTTTCTAATAGAATCACGAAACTCTGGTTCTAGATTCGTATAATCAGATTATGGTATGAATCATGGTGGCTAACCGCAGTGTAACAAATTCAATAACATACTGGAATGACTAAGGCAGCAAGGAGACGAAAGTATCCATAAGCTCATTCCAACCGCAAATGAATTGAACCTACATCTCTGGATCAGTAAAATAGCAGAACGTGGACAGGAGAGAAACATCCAACGGTTATTCTTCAACATTACATCAATTAAAAACTTAAGTCCCTAAATTTTAAATAATTAAAAGGGTTCTGATGACATATTGCAGGAAAAGCAATTCACAATCCGGTCAAATATGACGCACTCAATACCCTGCAGGCAAAGAAAAAACCAAAACTAGGAACTACTATTACCATGACGGAAGATGGAGATCTTAGTCACAAAGTATGACAGAATTCACAATCCTGTTATGTATGTCGCATCGTGATATGCTGCAATGAAAGAAGAAAATAAAATTAGGAATTATTATTCCCTAATCCAACATGGAGTTCCTATTCACAAACACAAATTATAATAGCAACAAACAATACAGCATCCTTGTCCAAATATTACATTTTAACAGCCATAAAGCCAATCCTCCAAATGCACCCAAACACACACCAAAAAAACCGACAGACAGACAGACAGACAGCAAGCAAAGAGACCAAGGAACCACTGTCTATTAGTATATAGCATATTTCATGTCGAAAACATCTTTATATACTAACGAGTTATTAACCTCACATAATGTAGACAAACAAACTTTCTTCTATGCAATTTTTGTATCCAATAGACAACTGCTTGGCGCAAGCAAAGTGACATGCTCTAGCATGAAATAATCACATCAGATATTCATGTGTAAAAATGATAGTTCCATTAACCAATAGATTGCGTTTTGGCAGCGAAAACAAATTGCATACATCAAACTTTCAAATGCTAGGAAAGCATGGGACTACATATCATGCCAGTTTTGTTCCAACTTTTTTGAAAGCGTACATCAAATTCCTCATTTCATGTACAAATTGAAGTCCCATCTGCTGATAATCCCATATGATTACTCCAAAGATATGAGAAAGTGTCATTAGGATCCATTACAAATATATGACGGAATAATAGAAAGCCAGTCATACCTAAATTCTACTTCATGACCATATCACTGAAGGGAAAAACAAGCAGAAACATGTCGTCATAAAGAAAGAAAAAAATTACCCACTCAACGACTTGGATTTAGTGCCAGAAGCATGTTATTTCCTCCAGGAAGGTATGCAACATTAGGTGACTTAGCCAGAGTTGCAGCAATCTCCTTTGCAGCCTCGATTCTTCTCAGTTCAATCAACCCTGTACCGAACTTTGAAGTTGCACTAGAAATCATAATGGCAGCTTCACTCTCACCTTCAGCCCTGATAATTGAAGCCCTTCTTTCCTGGTCAGCTTTCATGACAACAAACTTGGACCTCTCAGCTTCTTGCTGCGCCACCTGCTTCTGCTCCACAGCCCTTGAAAACTCCATTCCATAAGACAAGTGGGTAATTGCAACATCTTCCAGAACAATATTGAAGTCCTTTGCACGTCTAATGAGTGACTCCCGAACCAGAGCAGAGACATGAGGCCGTTCAGTAAGGAGTTGATCAGCATTGAATTGTGCAACAACTGCTTTCAATACTTCATTTCCAATAGAGGGGAGAACTTTTTCATCGTACTCAAGCCCAAGGTGTTGAAAAATATAAGGCAATCGTGACACCTAAGTTAAATCACACGAATATCATCGGATGCACAAAAACCAATATGCACTGAAGTTTTGTCACATGCATACATATGCCCGCTAAAGTTTAGAATCCAGATTCACAAAACCTTTTTTTTTTTAATTGGATAGAACACTCAAATTACCAAACATAAAAAGAGAACAATAACAAAAACCTCCACTTGTCTTAACATTCTTCCTATTCACACACAATTATCATTATTTCTGAACCACATATATCTCCATTTCTACATCAGAAGATAACAAACTCACTGAAAACCCTCTCGTAAAAAAAAAAAATTAAGGCAACTTTCTAATCCAAACCTGCAAACCAAAGATCCCATTTGCGTCCGAACAGAAAAGATTATACCTTACACTGAAAGTTGACAGCTTTAAAATACAAAATTTACCTCGGGACGAGAGAGGACACGGAGGGTAAGATTGACCATCTGGAGATCTTTTGTTCCAGAGACCGACGAGAAAGTGTGAGGCCGTGTTCGAATATCAAATATAAAAGGCTTCTGCAGCCACGGGACCAGAAAATGGGTGCCTTCACCAATAGACGTGTCGAGAACTCCACGGAAACGGTCGAAGAGGACGGCACGTTGGCCTCCGTCGACAGTGTACAGAGAGGCGTTGAGGACAGTGGCGGCCGCACCGAGCCCGAAAGCAGCTCGTGCCACGTTAGTGAGAAAGGAAACAGCGGCTTGGCTGCCCATCGTTAGATGCCAACGGTGATCGGAGAGAGGAGAAAATAAACAAGAGCACCTTTGTCTTTGGTAGGGTTTTGGAGGCCAACTAGGGTTTATGTAACTCGGCTGGGCTCTACCAAAATTAGTGGGTCGGGTCAGAAATTTGGAACAAGATCTTCTGTGTCCAGTTTTATAATGCCTTATTGTATCCAATAAATCTTAACCATTTATTTATGCGGGTCTTGTATGGGCTCCGCATAAATAAACGTAGAGCCCACATAAATAAATGGCTAAGATTTACTGAACACAATAAGACACCATAAAAACTTAACAGAGTATCTGGACTCCAAAAATTTTGGGTTCAATAATTTTTATAGTCATGATTAGTACTTAATATGATACGCAACGTCTTTACATCATGGACAATGAAGGTTGGTTCTTTAATTAGAGGTCTCGAATTTGAGATTTAAGATTGGAAAAATCTATTTAACCAATACTTTATTTTTTACGGATTGATCCAATGCGAGCAAAAATTAGTCTGAATATGGATGAATTAAAGTTAGCTTCTTACTGTTGAACCTTTCTAGAGTATCTTGTGGATAAACCAAAAAAAAAAAAGTAATGTTTACAAATTCCTCTTTTGTTGTTTGAATTTTGGTACAAGGGATATCAAACTAAACTATGGTGATAGAATTAGCATTTAGAACCTCCACCTCAAAGAAGAGATGAATACTAATACCCAAAATAATAATATGCTTAGAAATGTCATTATTAATTATGATTGTGATGGAATTAAGTTCAATCAACTTTCAAGTAATTACTTAAACCATAGTTTAATTTCTCTTATTATAGTATTTTTTATTGGGAGCTTTCAAGTCGACTAGACCTATCGTTTCCTTATTTTTAAACAAAGTAATATATTATCAATTCGGTCTCATTAACAAACACCCCTTTATTTTGTACCTTCCATACGTTTCTCTTACTGATTTACATCACTTTGTCGTTGTGCAATAGAGATGGTTCTGAGATTTGTGTATTGGGGCCATCTTTTATAACCATAATGAAGCATCGCCTTCCTGTTGATGTTACCTAATTTATTTGATTTTAAGGTTGTTTGGTCATCTGGCTTTGGGGGGCCTAATGAACTTCGGTCAGTGCTCAATTTCTGACACTTTTGGTCCTGATTATGAGGAAAGCCAACCGTTGCATGCAACAGACACGTAGAATCGAAAACGTTTCACTGATACATATAACTCAATTCACGAAATGAGGCCATTCAAAAATTCGGGAGTTTCAAAAAAAAAAATTCACGATAAAGGAGCCTTGTAACATCCAATTAATTAGAAAGTATAAATTTCCTAGAGCACCAGACAAAGAGTAAACTCACTAAGCCTTATCAGCCTTCGCAGCTGTAGCAGCAGCTTGTCCTCTGAGACGACCAGTCCTCCTTGCGGCGATGAGACCAACCTTCTGACCAGGAGGCGCATCACGCCTGACTGTGCTTGCGTGACCGATGTGTTGGTGGTTACCACCTCCGTG
This sequence comes from Erythroxylum oxycarpum, assembly GCA_025629785.1. Lineage (NCBI taxonomy): Eukaryota > Viridiplantae > Streptophyta > Magnoliopsida > Malpighiales > Erythroxylaceae > Erythroxylum > Erythroxylum oxycarpum. Next base: position 9,524,131 of record JAOTAZ010000008.1, on the reverse strand, counting down.
AGGATGCTCAACAGGGTTCATAGCCACACCACGTACCTTAGGCCAGCAGTTCCTCTTCACCCTGTATTTGTGGTATGCATTACCAGCCTTGAGCATCGGCTTCTCAGTTCTCCCACCACCTGCAACTTGTCCAACCATGGCCCTACAGCCACTTGGCACAATCTTCTTGGCACCAGATGGAAGCTTGACCCTGTCCATCCACCAAGCTTAGCAAAAGCGTGCTTTAACTAGAATTATTAAGTTAAGCATGCCTTAACTAGAAATATTAAGTTATGCTACTGAAAAATTGCAGAGATTACAATTCATTTCAATTACTCCTCTCAGGATTTATTACCCTAAAGCTACAATTCAACATCTCACCGATCATTTAAAATGCAAGAAGTTCAACATCGCAAGAAATGCAAAATAACCAAAAAGAAAAAGATCGAATCTTTCAACCTACCCTCATAACTTTAAACATAAATTTTCTTTAATAATTTTCATTAACAAACAGACCCCTAAAATCCAAAACGAAACAAGACAACTAAAAGAGAGCCTAACCTGGTGGTGTCATTATCAGGATTATGACTAATAACGATGGCATAATCACCAGAGCAGCGAGCAAAAACACCACGATCACCAACATGATGCTCGACGTTGCAAACTACAGCACCTTCTGGAATAGATCTAAGAGGCAAGACGTTTCCCACAACAAGATTCGCTTTCTTCCCGCAGTACACAAACTGGCCCGTGTACATGCCCTCCGCAGCAACAAAAAGTTCTTTTTGTTTCTGGTAACGGAACGGGTGACGGAACGCCACGCGAGCAAGCGGTGCACCCCTGCCCGGGTCATGGATGATCTCGGTCACCACTCCCTTGAGGTAGCCATTACGCTCACCAAAGTCCAGGGAACGAAATCTGGCAGGTCCCTTACGGTGGTGGGTGTGAGACTTGAAGACGGACCCTGCTCCTTTACGCTGTGCCCTAATCACGCGACCCATTTGGATACTCTCGCCCTAGCTCCCCCTTAATCTCACACTCTGTGCGGCAAAATGTCGTTGTTGATAGCTATAATGAGAGGAGTGGAATTAGGGTTTAGGAAGTAGGTTGGCGTGTTTGTGGGTTGTGGGTTTGGGGGTTGAGGGTTGGGCTTATAAATGGGCCTGGGAATATCTCGTTTAGGCTTTTGTTTTGTTGGATTCAAAACTTTTTAATGTGGTTTTACTTTTACGCTTCTCGTATCTTTTGGTTTTCTTCTCTCGCCGCAGCTTCTCGTGTCTGAAGGTTATGTTACTCCGGCGATTTGGTTTCTAGTACTTTGTTGGTTCATTAAGGTAAGACCAACTCTCGTTCTCTCCTTCTTCGTTTGTGTATCTTTGAGTTGCAGTGAATGTTACAGTGGTTCACATTCCTTAGTTAATAGGAAGTTAAGACTGGATGTGACTAATTGCTTCTTGTTATGTGAAGGACTGGTTTTCTGATGAGAAATAGTAAAAAAGGAACCTGCTTTCCACTGTTTTCTTAAAAATATTTGAAATTAAGATATGGGTACAATAGTTTTATTGGCGTATGCGTATGGTTTGAAAGCTTTAGACATTTTACTTGGTCGAGAAGGACGTTGGATTTCATATTTGCTGTACCATTTTGTTAGCTGCTCAGTATTACTTTTAAAAAATCGATTTTGAAGACTCTTTCATTTCGATTGCGTGATTGCTTGCTTAATTACTTGGTCTGCGAGTCTGAATTTACGTCTTTGTTCCTTGGGCTGTTTTTGGGATTCAACAACTAAGTTCCTTGCTTTTCGCCCCTTCCTTTTTAAAGATTGCACTTCAATTGAGATATTATTGATTTATTTTATGAAAAAAATTGTGGTGAAAATTAAAGTTGATTTTCATAAAAAGACAGAAATCAATACAAATCCAATGGATTTAGAATGTATTCTTTGGTAAATCAATTGCAAAATGTTTTTCTGTTTCTAGAATGCCTAATATAAGTTTTTTATCTTATATGCAAAAATGTTCAATTTTCATATGGTCTCTAAGTACTCTCTAGCAAAGTAGTCTTCCTTAGCTTGAAATACTAGCAAAGTAGTCTTTCTTAGGTTGAAGTAAACTCTACTCTACTCTCTTCTTGGATAAAGGTCAGAAGCGGAATTGGTTTGAGGTGCCTGTGATGGAAGTTGGTCTCCTGAGAACCATGAACTGCCTTTAAATGTTTCCCGCAAAGACACAACAAAGGATTGAACATGTTATGCTTATATTTTTCTTATTATCTTTTGTGTTTCAAGTTGACGTGATAGAATTGCTGAAAATACTCCTTCTTTACCTCTGTGTCACCTCTGAAGAAATATGTTAACTGCTAGTAAGGAAAACTATTGGCCGTTAAACTCAATTTAGGTTTGATAACACAGATTAAGAGGAGCATACCTTGATTAGAAGACGTGCTTGTGGAATAGGATGCTTCGACTTACTATGTGACTTGATGGATATTGTCGTGTTTATCATCCGTATTCATGCAGTTCCATTTGCAAAATGAGCATGACAGGGAGTTACATGAAAATGGCAGCTTTATTTAGCTCATTGTTTCCACCAATTATGATTGAAGCAGTTATGTAAGTCTAATAAGGAGAAAAAGCTATTTGAAGCATTCCCATTTTCATTGTGCTAGATTATCTCCATAATATGTTCTGGAGAATCCTACAAGAATGTTGCAATTTGTTAGTGGTAATCAATTTTTTTTAAAAAAATTCTCCAATAAGTTTGACGAGTGTATGTTTTAGGTTAACAACACTGGATAAAATCTAAACACCTTGAAGGAATTGTAAACTTTCATTGATTAATAATGTTAAAGTATACTGGACAATTTTCATGAATGTTCATTTTAGCATCCTAATGATCATGCATACTTCTACAGATTAAAAAATTATGGCAATGAACCAGATCAAATTATTCAGAGATCTTTCGATCGTTAAGGAGCTGGCTGGGATGGTGCACCTACGAACATTTTCAGCCGGAGCTAAAGCAAAGAAAGGTGCAAAAGGGGGAGGCGCAGCATCTGATACTCCAAAGGAGACACTTAGTAAAGAAGTTAAGTCGACAACTGTTGTTGGTGCCAACATTCTCAAGGATGGAGCAGATCCCAAAGTACTGCCAGATTCTGAATACCCTGATTGGCTGTGGCATCTGCTTGATAAGCGTTCAGCGCTTAGTGAACTAAGAAGGAAAGAAACTGAACACCTCTCCTATGAAGACCTTCGACGCTTTGTCAAGCTGGACAACCGAGCAAGAATCAAGGAAAATAACTCTGTCAAAGCCAAAAAATGATGTACACAAAACAGTGAGGCTCTTTTTGTTACCATGAATTGTCCTTTTCTTCTAGGATTCCCTCTATTGATCGAATTACTTGTCTGGGATGACAATAATTGGATTTTGCGGGGATCAAGAAATATATTAAAAATCTGCTAGCTCGTAGTATTTCCTTTCATATGATTTCTTTTTCTGCCCCAATCTTCTAGCTCGTAGTCCCTTCATGTGATTTCTTTTCCTGCTCCCTTTAGACAGAGTGCGACATATGTAACGAAATTTGATTTGTTGACTCGGCAATGCTTTAGCCCTCCAATGCTGTTGCTTTTACTCGAACACCATAATGTGGTCTCCTCCCAAATATTGATGGAAACATTAAAGATGAAAAAGGCTTATTAATGCGTCTGTATATGGCCTTTTCTCTTTGCCTGTTCAGAGAGTTGATGCAAATGTTTTTTTGCTACAGATTGGGTAAACCTTGAGTGATGGCTTTATTACCTTTTGTAAAGTGATATGTATCGTTGCTTGTCCTTTTTGACATTTGGTTGGTGTGAACAAGCAGAACTAAGTTAATTCCTCATAGTTCAGCTGAATCCTCAACTTTGACATACTTCCTTGTGGATTACCGAAAGCTTCTTGGTTGCCACATTGCTTGTAATACCAATCTTGTTTTATTCTTTCCATATTGTTGAAAATAAACTTAACCTGCCATTTCTGAGGTAAAAGATACCAATTTTTGGTTCGACTTGCTTAAACTTATCCATGCCAAGTGTATGATGCAGGGATTTTTGTGGATATGAAGTCATCATTCAACATTAATAGTCAATAATTCTTGTTTACTTTAGATTGTTTGTGCATAATTCCCAGGAAAAGAAAGAGTCGATTTCAGCATTGGCTGACGTAGATATGAGGAGACATTGATCCGTTTGAAGACTCCAACAGGCTTGACTGTAGGCCCAAGTTATTGAAGTTAGTCGGTGGAAACCACCTTCCGTTGCCTTCTCAACCAACTGAAACGAACGATGGTTGGCTCTGTCCAACTACCCTACAACGAAATTCACTAATTAGGAGTACGTTTTTTCCTTTCTCCTTCAATTATTTGCCTGGTGTGGTGGCCCTAGGTTTTTTCTTGCCATCAACATTGTACGGCAGTCAGAATTATTTACTTTTTCTCATTGCATGCACTAGAGTTGGTTGGTTGGTCCTTGATTCATTGGAATAGATGTCATTATGTCTATAATCATCCTAATCCTAGCTTTACAACTAGATGGTCCAAGTCCTGAACGTGGTCTTTTGGCATATTTGGGGTGGTGAACCAAGATACTTAGCCAAGCATAAATCTATACTAATGGCTCATAACTTACAATTCGACCAAAACCCTTCAGGCTTGGGACCAACTGGTGCACCAGAACAGAAGGTTGCCATGTTTTAATTTTGTGTCCATGTGATGGTGCAAGTGTTCCCTCCATAGAAATACCAGCTGGAGGAGAACAGAGAGGACGACAATAAAGTTGAGAAGCAGGAAAATGATAGGAGCAGCGAACTGGAATTGGACATATCATGCATTATTGTTGCTAAAGCTGAAGAAGCCAACCTCCATATAGTCTTTTAGATAAGGCACTCAAAAAAGGTAAAGCTGCCTCGTCACATGGCCAGCTTCACTTTGGAGAGTCGTGTAGTTCTTGTAGTAGTTCCTCTAAGGCCTTCAAGGGGCCATGGCCATTACGGCTCACTGATCTTAATCATGATATTTGCAAGCACAGTTCAACATCCCATTAACTCTGTAAGATGGAAGGAAGAACAAACCTTAATTTCTAACATCATTTCAATAGGTAGGACTTTCTTTCCATAGGTTCTTTTAATAAAGGCATGGCTGAGGTCAGGTTAGAATGTATATAAATAGATGCTTTTGGCTTCTTATTAAGCTACAATTAAAGGGCAACTACGCTTCAAACATGAAAGTTGCTTATGTAGCTAGAAACAAGAAAGCTGCTTCTTTTGCTTCACTTCTGCCATAGAACATTACTCAAATCACTCAAAACGAAATGTAGAAAACAAAAAGGACCAAAGATCAATTAGTTAAGAGATGGGGCCAAGAATGTTAGTGGTGCTACAGATAAAAGCCAAGAATAAGCATGGCGTGTACTCAAAAGACTTAGAAACCCCACATGGCTCCCCTTTAACATTACTTCTTCATAAGTACGTACAATTAATTATGCATTACACGGTGCCCAACAACACATTAAAGAAACCATGCTTTCAGCCTTAGGATAAATCTAAAACAAAATATACCTTAATCATCCATGTTTTTGCTTTTTACAGACGATAATAGGCAATTACAAGCGTTAGAAGAAAAGGGTAGTTCCTAATTATGACCTTGATAGTACATTTTTCTTCCACCTAAAATCATGTTGTAATAAAAGCTATGGCTTGATAACAGATCAAATTGAACTGAATTAGTTGACATCAATTGGGATTAGAGGATCAAAGACTTTTTTGGAGGTGGATCAAAAGGCTCGGTTGCGCAAGGCGCCGACTATTATGTCAGATGTATTTCCTATTCTAGTTTGAGGAAACTGAGTGACTCCTTAAGCTTACATAAACATATCTGCAATAAATAGTTTTTTTTTCTTCTATTTTTCCCTCAAACACGATTTAAGTTATTATTAATGTAATAATTGTAGTAATTTTTTAATGCAAATTTCAATTAATACAAAAAATTGGATTTCTACATTTTTAAATGTGTAAATAAAGATAAAAATAACCTCTTTTATAATTATAAAGATTAATGTACCTAGTGTATGTACTAGGCTCTTCGTTTTGCGACACTTTAGGGAGGGTTATGACGTACACAGCATTCTCTTTGTATTTTTATAAAAGAACAACTCTATCGATTGTTCAAAAGCTCACTCTTATTAATTTGGAT
>JAOTAZ010000008.1:9488088-9506687 GCA_025629785.1 Erythroxylum oxycarpum | reverse complement strand
TGGGATCTGATGGAGCTTTGATGGCTCAATTGATAGCAAGGCCTACGTTGAGACAGGAGATTTGTAATGCTCAAAGAACTGATGATAAGTTACAACAACTTATCTTGGCTATTCAGGAAGGTAAACAGACTGATTTTTCTGTGCGGGGTGATGGTGAATTGTATTATAAGGATCGGATGTGTGTGCCAGCTAATGATGAATTGAAGAAGAAGTTATTGTTTGAGGCTCATAATACAGTATTTACGATACATTCTTTAAAGATTTTGAGAATCTCGAATTTTACTTTTGAAAATTGATCTGCAGATTTATTCCATCCTTAGTTGTGCCCATGCTTAGTCATTGAATTGCTTCCAAACATGGAATTTTAGATTTTCTTCATTCTTTTGCATCTTTTGAATTAATTTCGTCTCTAAGGTGTTGAAAATCATTTGTAAACAATTATAATATAATTCCATTAATTTCGGATAATAATATCAAAACATTAAAGATAATTAAGTATAAAATAAGTACAAATTGATGAATTAACAAATTCCCCCACACCAAAACTTTGCTCACCCTCGAGCAAACATGTCAAACCACTACACTCAGTCAATTCATGCTTCATAAGATTAAGTGCATAAAATCCATTAACTTGGGCCAATAAGACTTAAGTTGCAACACATATCATAATCACTTTTCACCAATGCGAATAAACGAAATCAAAATATGACATCTTTGTTCAAAAGCAAGTATGAAATCAAAATGAATTCTTCTCATAGATTTTGCTCTTACACTCAAGTGTTTGAGGCAAAGTGTTTCTCTCAAATCTCACTCTAACATGTTGCACTACCATAGGCTTGCAATTTTACCAGTTATCAATCATTCAGATCACACGAGCTAATAGATCATAAGGACTTTATTCAGGGTTGTAATGGGGCTAGGTTTATAGGCAAGGTAAAGTGGAAAAGGGGTTAATCACAAGCATTCACAAAGCATCAATAAGGGCACACAAATTGAAATTCTGAGATAAACATGAATGAAAAGGACTTCAATTACTCATTACTAACTAGTACCAGTATACTTTATTCTTCTCTCTTTTTTTTCTTTTTCTTTTCTTTCCTTTTTTTCTTTTTTTTCTTTTTTTCGAATAACCTAAAAACAAGGGAAAACAATACAACAAGAGAGAATAACAAACATATGAGTAGAAGTACCTATAAAAATATCTCAGAACATAATACAAAACAAAATTCCCAAATTACTCAATGCTTCATTCAACTTGTGATAGGGTAAGGCTAATGGGGTTTTAGGGTTTCAATGTGAGGTTATTAATTAAAAAACAAGGTTAAAGGCTCAAATGTGTTTGTAAAAGGAAAACAACTAGGTGGGTCATTTTTAAGCTAAAGGGTGTAAAAACAAGAAAGGCCTTAATCATTTATGTATCCCATGTGATCAAACAAATTCAAACCAGTTCTATGCAAGTTCTGAAGGCAACATGAATAGAGGAGCATCACACAATTCAAAGAAATAACATGACATAAAGGTGATGTCATTTAGGCTCAAACTTCGCTCACAGGTTTAATTTAAGAATTCACCTTAATTTCACAATTTACCTTCTCACTCAAATGTCAAAATTTTGACTAAGCTTATAAGATCAGTTATCGCAATCAATTAACATGCTTCACCTTAAAACTCACTTAGCCTAATTTAATGTCATGCATATACCCAATCTCATCCAAACATACATAACCTCACACAAAAATCAATAAAACCACACAAAAACTAAAATTTTTCATATAAAATTCCCCCACACCTAAACCAACATTGTCCTTAATGTTAAAGAAGCATAAATATAAAGGAACAGTTAAAGAAAGCTTCTATATTATGGAAGTGCCGAAATCAAGGTGTTGGCATGTGGACTGTCGCAAGGGGTGGTTCGGTGGTTCAATGAAGCAAATTGTATTGGAGTGGCTAACCTGCAGAAGTCGCTCTTGGTCCTTGGCATTGTGTTTAACGTGTGAAACAAACCTGTAATGGGACAAGACAACATGCAATCAACAAAATCGCAAGTTAGGAGTGGTGGTTGGGTTGTCGATGAAGACTAGGATAGAAAGCGTTTAATGCATAGTAAGTGTGATTTAATGCCCAAGAATTGAGTATGGATGTGCGGCAGTTGCAGTTTAACTGTTGGGACCTGTTTCCAGAGAACCGGATCCTAACCAAAAAATGAAACGGAAACGAAGAACAAAAGCGAAATGCTAATCATATCAGAAGCAAAATCGAAGAAACGGATTTACAAATTCAAAGGATCGAAAGCAAATCGAATTCAAAAGAATGAAAACATATCGAAGGCAAATCGAAATCCAAGTAAACAAATGGTTCGATTGAATTGAATCAAATCTCCGACATCCGTGAACGAATATTTCAGAAAAAGGCTTTAGAAAGCGTCGCGTTGGAAACCCTAAGACTAAAACAATCCGATAAATCCGGTATAATTAATTTTCTTTTCTTTTCTTTTTCTTCATTCATTGATTTATCGGATTGTTTTAGTCTTAGGGTTTCCAACACGACGCTTTCTAAAGCCTTTTTCTGAAATATTCGTTCACGGATGTCGGAGATTTGATTCAGTTCGATCGAACCATTTGTTTACTTGGATTTCGATTTGCCTTCGATATGTTTCCGTTCTTTTGAATTCGATTTGCTTTCGATCCTTTGAATTTGTAAATCCGTTTCTTCGATTTCGCTTCGGATATGATTAGTATTTTGCTTTTGTTTTCGCTTTCGGTTCTTCGACTTGGGATTCGTTGATCGATAGATTGGGTTCCGGAAACGGGTCCTAACATTTGTGGTATCAGAGCAAGAAGAGATTAAGGAAACATGGGTACGTATGAGGGTTTCGGGTTAAGTAGTTGGATTCAGGAAACGGGATCCAACAACCTCCTCCCTCCATAGTGCTTCCGCAATAAGTGATATAAGCTTCATCTATAATGTCAACCTTCTCCAATATTAACTCTTCTTTTCTGGTGAGATTCAGGCGCTTTATCTGATGCCAAACAATTGCCTCATACTCTAAAATGTCTACTAATTGTCCTCCATTCATTCTACATCCTTAACAGTACTTATTTGAGATTTTCCTAATTTCATGTTTCCTTTACTCAATTAATGATTCCATTAGCAACTAATATCAATTGCCACCATGTTTATGCATCCAATTTCAATTATTATACTATAAATTGCATTAATTTATCATTTAGAGTCAATGAGGGTTTCATAATTAGGAATTGTTTAATTTCATGTAAATTGCATTAACATTTTCAAAATTGGAGGATTGCTAGATCAATTCATAACTAATTTAAGCTTTATTTACTCTCAATTGATTTGAATTATTTTTAAGTTTTTCCAAATTGAAATTTATAGTATTCTTGTTTAAATCAATTTTGGGGATTTCCATATTATGAATTAATTTTTCAAAATTAAAGGTTTCTTAATTAATTTTATGATTGATTTATATTTTTAAACTATGAATTGTCTTACATTGTACTTAATTTTATCCAAATTTAATTTTTTAATTGTATTGCTTGCATGATAATTGGGAATTTCTTCTTTATACATTACTTTTCAAAACTAAAACTTTCTTAATTCAATTCATAATTGATTTAGCATTTTTAATCATTGGTTTAAGTGCATCTTACAATCTTTACATCTATTCATTTTTTATATGCATCTTGTAGTACTTATCCATGCTGTGCAATGATAGATGAATAATTGAGGATTACAAAATTAAGATTACAGATGTACGACTTTTATCTTGTTAGTAATCCTTCATACCTAACCTTTATTCTCCTTTTGAACCTTTTCCTTTATTCTTATTCTTTCATGTTTGATAATTAGTTGGAACCCTACTTATACACCTAGGAATCTTACACAAGGTAAAGCTACCTACACATCCTCTAGGAATCTTATGATTTGGGCATGATCTCCTACCCCTTCTCCTCCTGTGCCTCATAGTAGGGATAAGCGCTTTAATACCAATGCTTCTAAATTTCAAGATTATGCTTCTCAAGAACTACAATAAAATCGTGTTATATCTCTTTTTAGTTCAGACTAATTCAGGGATTATGGTCTTGTTTGTTATTTCATTGATCAAGGAAGGCAATCCCTTCTCACCACACTTATAAGATCAATAGCACCAAGGTTTGGCTTTTCTAAACAAATCTCCTCCCAAAATAATTCAAGGTGAAATCAAAATCTTCTTCGTCATTAGTAGCATTGGCATTCATCTCACCTTTGATCTCATAAATAAGATCCTAGGCATCCCATTCCTAAACACGCTTTTTACTATAGTTGCTTCACAAAATATACCAATCACCTATATTCTGTCCCTGATTAGATCAAGATTATCTTTTGATTATCTCGATGCAAAGATATATATAAAACCTAATAATGTTCATGGATTTAATGTTGTTCCTTATTTCCACCATCTTTTTATTAAAAATAATTTTGTCTCTATTAGTGGGCATCTTACCTTCTTAAAACATAATGATTTATGGTTCCAATATACTCTTATGCTAGGAAACTGTAGTCACTTTGGCCACTTCCTTTTTCATAACATGTTCCACTTCCTTCCACAAAGAAGAAACAAAACATTCCATATGTCCTTATTCTTAGTCTCATCTTCCTGTACTTTCATATTCTTCCTACTGACGATGAGATTGAATTTGATTTCTTCTTCAACTTTGCTGATCTCAACTGCATGGGATATCAATTGGTTGATGGACAAATGATTATACCATATTAGTGAGAATATTTTCAACCTCAATGCTGGTCTCCAGTTTACGAGGCTCCGACTTATTATGGTCTTGATGAGCCTCTCTTGAGCAACATCGTTGAGCTAATTATAGATGATGAGGCCACCACCTTTCAACCATGTCATCGCTCCAAATGTTAGTCTCACAATTATTAAGTATCAGTTTACCATTTTGTGATTAGAGATTGATTTTTCTAAGACATCATGATGCATTGACTTGATAACCTGTACTGTTTGATTGAGTTTTGCTTCCCTACTTCAATTAGTTGACTCTTTTTTATGTTTCCAAAAAAGGGGAGAAAAACTTTTGTGATATTGGAGGGACATGCTATAATGCAAGGAGAGTATATGTAATTTTATATATTTTATGTGATGGTCGTATTTATGTTTCTTTGATAATGTATATTTTCATTAATTCTTGTTCAATATTGAATTATGTTTGATAAGGATTTATATTTTGTGCACAAATTAAGGGGGAACTAATTATTATCTCGATATTGGTTTTTATTTTTCTGATTAAATTCTTACATTACTTTTTAATATCATAAATGTATTCTCATCATTAAAAAAGGGGAGATTGTTAAACTAAGGGAGGTTTTAATCGAAAAGGCTTAACATGTATAAACATTTCATTTCATTAGTTTTTACATTCATTAAAAGGTATTGAAGCTTTTGTTCTTAATATAAAAGTCTTTTGATCTTTCAAATATTCTTTGGAAAACTTTTTGGGGTGTCTTAAATTATAATGGCATTAATCAAATTGAGTTTGAATATTTGAAAGAGTTGCAATCATATTTTTTAGGTGTTTGGTAGACCTATATAGGTTAGTGATCGACCAATATAAGATTAATTAAAGTTTAAACATTTAGAATTTTCTGTAACATTGGTTGATATAATAATTGACCAATCTGTCATATTAGTCAAACAACGTCCTTACTGGTCGACCAATGTTCCAACTATTAGTGAATATGGAGCTTTTAATGCATATTGATTGATTAGCATGCTATATTGATCAATTAATGCATTAAATAGCTATTATAATGACTAGTTCTTGGCTCTAGTGGTTGTTTTAGGTCCTAAAGCACTATAAATAGGTGTTTCGTCATTTTTCTAGTATCAAGAAGCTTTTAAGTGTCCCATTCACACATTTTAAATTATTTTTCAATCATTTGATCACTTATTGTCCCATTTTAAGTGTGTGACCTTTTTGTGATTAACAGAGTATCTAAGTGAACAAGTTTAAGTTGTAATATATTTTTGAGGTATGTGATCATTGTATTGGGTTGATTTGAAAATGGTTTGGGTTCCTATTTACCTTGATGAAAAATTAAAAAGGAAGTTCCTCTTTGCCAAAATAAAAGATTGTACAAAGAGTATTATTCTCCTTAAGAGAAGAATTATAGTAGAAATCTAATACGAGTCTTAGGAATGAATATAGGCAAGGATTGTTCCTTGAATCACTATAAATTGATTTGCTTTTCTCTTCCCGTACTCTTTACTTTATTGCTTATAAATATAATTAAATTCATTTACTTTTATTTCATTCTTCCATTTGTGATAATTTGTAGACATTGTTTTATAAGTTAGTATACTTTAATTAAAATCTATTTCACCCAATTCACCTCCCTCTTAGGTGTCATTAGAGAATAATAGGGAAGTTGTTAGTTCATATAAGGAAATTAAAAGTGAAGAATATGCCATCTTTAGGAATTCTTTGGGAGTAAAAATTTAATCTAGTTCCACAATTCAAATTATGAAATCCTTCATATTGAATCGATTCATTAAGGAAGGAGTGAGAATGTTGAGTGGTCCTATCAAAGCTAAAGAAGTGGAGAGAGTGATTTGAGATAAACCTAGAGAAGGACTTATGTCTAAATGAATTTAATGGATGTTTTTACTTTAAGGCATGTACTTAAATAAAGTCTATTTGTAACCGAATGGCATACTTTTGCACATTCAAGTAGTTGTTTGGACAGAGGCTAAACACTAGTAAAAGTTGTATGGTAACATGATTAATGAAGTGCAACATTTCTCGGGATCATAGTTTTAAAATTCATAATAAATGTAAAATGATTGATCTTTCTTCCTTTCTTTACTAATGATCTCCTTCTACTCTCTGAAGCTCATGAAAAGTCTATTTGTAACATAATGACATACTTTTACACATTCAAGCAACTGTTTGGATTGAGGCTAAACACTAGTAAAAGTTGCATGTTACTCACTAATAATGCCTAATAGTATGTAAGTTGGTTTTCATCTATTACTAGTTTATAAGTTAAATACGCTCCATTTATATATCTTTGGTTACCAATGTAGCACCCCACTCCCGAAATGACCCAAACCCGACATTGATAGTGATATCCGAGTCTGTACCCTGCGAGGGTGGTGTGCTAGAACACTCAATCGGTCAGAAATCGGTATATTATTTTTTTTGAAATCACAACACAATATATGCAGAAATCGAAACTCAAATTGGGCCCTCATACATTCATAAACATTTTCCCTTAACACAATTTTTAATAGCCATTCGGCCCCTTTCACAATTACAAAACATTTGAGTCATTTCAAAATACAAATTTATACAAAAATTGCGGAATTCACGATTTAATGCAAAATAGCAAAACACAAATGCAGACGTGAACTGATCCCAACCTCTATCCTTCACATGAATGCTGTAGGTATACTCTCGTTGACCTAACGAGGTATTCTTCTGAGTCCTGAAAAATATTTGCAAATTTTGGGCGAGTTTTGCGAACTCAGTGAGTGATCATCATTAATGGCTCACCCAGTCACATATAGCACATAATTCACATCATTCATTTGTAATCATATTGAATCACATAAATTTCACCTTCAGAAATCATTTAAACTATTTAAATCATACATATTGCACGCATATGTAATGCTTATGAGACTCACTTTCAATTTGTTACTTTGTTGTGATCGAGTGCCTTTTTACTGGCCTATATCCCTTAGTGAATACCGGGCTAGCCCATATCCCTTGTGGATACCGAGCTGAATCAAATAGTGTCTCATATCCTTTAGTGGATACCGGGTACATTTACAACTGAGCCTGAGGCTCTTATCACATATTGAGCTTTAAGCTCTTTTTCTGGTGACTCCAGTCATAACTACCATTATATTTCATGCATTTATGAAATGAAATGCATCGCCCATATTTGCATGCTCTTATTCAATCATATTAACTTGTCATCGGACTGTAGTCCGGTATTCAACATGTAGTTGAGAATTTACACTTTCACTTGCATGCAATTTCACATTCAAAAAACATTTAACAATCACTTCAATATCTCATACATATAACACAATCATCGGACCTTCTGTCTGGCATCCAACACGATTAATCACATTCGTATAATCATTCAGTAGTAAATTTATACAAAATGAATCAAAGCAAACAATGATGGAGACCATCTCGGTCTACTCACAGTATGCTCCAAAATAGCATTTGCTTCCAATTTTGGAAATGCCTGAATGCAGACACTTGACCTGTACCACCCAAGTATGCAAAACGCACATTTCACACTTATAAAAAATTACACATGTATAAGCATTCGTTTACTCACAATTGTATAAATGAACTATGTACAATGCATGCTCGATGACAATCTCGGGTACATGTTTGAAAATGCAACTTATTCTCATTCCCATTTCAAAATTCATATGTGTCTAATTGAACTTAGACTTACACTTCATTTTTACATGATCATTCTAAATTCTCCTTTTAATCTTTACCCTTTTTATAAGTCTAGCTTATTCATAAGCTTACACTTCAAGAACATTTGGTTACTCTATATCATAACTTAATTTTTTTCATCATCTCTTTTCTAACCTCACATGATCTCATAATATCCAAGTCCCATTCATGGTTTAACACTTCATACTTATATACACACTTAGGTAGGATTCTCTTGGTTTCCTAAAACAAACCAAATCTCATTCAATAGGAATCCACTTAAAAATCCCACAATGTAAAATCACTAAAATTGATTTTAGAATATTTAAACCCAAGCATTTTCTAAACTCCATAACTAGAATCCTTCCAAATATCCAAACGAGTCAAAAAGATCTTACCTTGATTCTTCACGAAATGAGGATATCTTTAGCTCAAATGGAAGCTCTTTTCTTCTTCTTCTTTTTTCCCCTCTTAAACAACTTCAAAATCTTTCTTAAAGACTAAGGAGAGTTAATCCCTAGCTCAACTCTCTTCTTTTCTCTCTTTCATTATTTTTTATGTTTCTCTCACTTATCTCTTTTCTCATCCACACATTTTATTTCTCTAGAATCTTCTTATTCACGTTATCTCCTTTATTTATAAGCAAGACAATACTTTTTCTTCCACTTATGCCCTTAATGATTGAGAATTGTCCCATTTTCCCTTCTATTTATGCCTTAAGTCTTTTATAGTTAAGTGTCTTGTCAACTGTACCCTTGAACATTCTAACATAACACTTTGTTCTAGAAAAATGTCCCCCATTGTCTTAATTTCTAATGCCACTGAAATCATTCCTTTTGGTTCAGTGATTCAAAAGATATAGTTTAAGCATTTTTGGATTGCTCTTGTCCAAAATAGTATACTATGTACAACTTCCATCTGAATTTTAAACATCTTAGAGATTGAATTAGATTCCATGTTATTCATTCCATTTGTAGCTCTATGTCTCTAGTTTGCAACAAATCAAAATTCATTTGATTTGGATCAGTAGAGCTTTAGAAATCATCAAAATACCAAAGCATGTTCAGTGGAATAACACCAGTTCATATCCTTTAAGAACACACTCACTGTAACTGTCCCATGGTTTTCACTCAATCTTTCTCACTTCACTTCAGATAGCTTCAATTTTTGGTGGAGACGTAGATAAATGTCTTACAAATCCAATGATTTAAGAATCAGATCATTTGGAGCTCTAGATAAGAAGTTATGTTGAAAGAAGCAACTAGGTTTAAGACCTCAATCAAATTGAACCTACTTTGGTGCGATTTCCATAACTTTCACAAACAATGTCGAAAGAGTACTTCTAGATCTACAACTTTTATGAAGACCTTGAAGACCAATTCTATCTTCTGACTTCTGCATCGTCTCACTTTCCTTTCGTTTCAGTTGTATTGTCTCATTTCCATCATCTCATTTCCTTCGTCTCATTTTCATCGTCTCATTTTCCATCGTCTCCTTTCCATCGTATCATTTTCCATCGTCTCTTTTCTATCGTATCATTTCCATCGCCTCATTTCTATCGTCTCATTTCTATCATCTCATTTTCATCATCTCATTTCCATAATCTCATTTCCATAATCTCATTTTGCATCGTCTCATTTTTCATCATCTCATTTCCATCGTCTCATTTTCCATCGTCTCATTTCTATCGTCTCATTTTCCATCGTCTCATTTTTTTCTCGAGAACGTCTCCACTTATAAGGATCATAACGTTTGACTTTGACGTCCAAAATTTTCATACTATATACCGTTGGAAAGATAACAGAAAGATCTACAACTTTCCAGAATGCACATTTGCTAAAGTTTATTTATATCAATCCTAAATTTGCTCCTAAATTCCAAAGACGAATTTTCAATTCATACACCAAATGTACTGCACCAAATTCTTAACTTCATGACAACTTTTGAGATTCTTAGAGACATAATTGAAATTCTATGTCTTCATAAGAAATGTATCCATATATTTCTAGTTTAATACAAATAAAAAATTATCTGGTTTGGATAACTAGAGAAAAAGTTATGGCTAACAGACCGAAGCACACTTAGCGAACATTTTTCGGATCACTACCAACCTTGTCTCTAAATCTTTCCTTATCAGAACTCATACCAAGATCACTCTTTCTACTCCTTCTACTCCTCATTTTCAATAAAATCACATTTAATATCATTTATACCTGGAAGTTGTCAATGAATGTATATACCACATTTTATACCAAAACATTCAGTATTTATGTGCATATATGCTAATATGATGCATGAGCAAGAAAATTCATTGTCTTAATTTTTCTTTAAGCTCACATGTACTGAAATTTTGGGCTCTAACACTTAATATAGGTATGGGATTTTACATGTGTTGCAACTGTTAAATTGTTAATATTTTCATGATTTAATTGATTGAATTCAATTCTTGTTTTAGTTTCGTTACATTTTGAATTTCTACGATGTCACTTAGACTTAGATTTTAAGATTAGATTATCCCTCTTCATGTGATCGAAACCTTAGGTACTACGTGAATGACCCATGTGCTTGCGGATTATCAAGGTTAAATAATTAAAACTTACACACATTGAAAAAAACTCAATCAATGATGCATCGGCAGCAACAATAGCAGCTAGCTCCCCTAGTGGCCATCCTAGAACAAGAGAAGTCGATATGAAATTATCTATGGCATATGCAAGGTTTCGCCTGATAGAGTTCGACAAAACTAGACCTTGGGAGGCTATTGATTTTCTCGATGAGGTGGAGATGTGAGGTAGGAGGTTACATTGTTCTGATACACAGCTGGTGGGTTTGGTAGAGATGTCTCTGTAAGGGATGCCAAGGATTGGTACTGAGATCATATCCTTCCATACTTGGGTACAGTGACTTGGTCGTAATTTAGAAAGAGATTTATGGACTAGTTCCTCTCATTTACAACTCATGAGACGCTTAGATCAGAGTTTCTAAACCTACACCGTGGAGATAGGACAGTGGACGAGTACATCACAAGCTTTATTCTCCTGAGTCGTTATGCCCCCAGAGATTGGTTTAGATGAGCTGAGGAAGAATAACCGGTATGTGTTAGGGCTGAGTCGTTATGTCCTAGAGATTAGTTCAGATGAGTTGAGGAAGAACAACCAGTATGTGTTAGGGCTAGGATCTCTTTTCGACAATATGACTACGAGCTATCGAGAGAAGTTCTCTACCTTAATGGATATGACCAAGCAGTCAAAGAGGATTCTGGTAGAGCAGGGCATCTTGTCTACGAAAGAGTATAGTAGGAGGCACTCTGCAGGATCCTCTAGTTTTCAACAATAATAGCAGCAGCAATTAAACTTTTCGATAGGGATCAGCCAAAGTGGGAGTTCTTGAGCTTATGGCAAGGCAAGATCTGGTTGTAGAAATCTGGGATGATTCAAATTCATGCCTAGTGTAGGTAGTAGTAGTAGCGGGCAAAGGTCAGGGGGTAGTAGTTCATACTCAGCTTTTTCCATTCATCAGCAGTGTGGTAGAGTGCATTAGGGTCCATGTCATATACCACCAAGAGCTTGCTACAAATGTGGTCAACATAGGCATTTGATCAAAGATTTCCTTATGATGGGATATTAGTAGTCCTCTTTTAGCGTGGCCCAACCTCCATTTCAACAGCCACAAAGAGGATCATAGTTTGGTGGTCAACAAAGGCGAGGAATTGGAGGGAGAAAGTTGGAAGGTAGATCAGTAGGTAAGCCGTAGTCAAGCTAGGGCGTTCACTCATATCTCTTAAGATGTACAGGCTTCCAATGCATTGGTATCAAGTATTATTCTTGTCTATGGATTAAAAGCTATGGTTTTGATAGATTCAGAAACGACTCATTCTTTTATGTTGCCCAACTTTGTTATGAGGTTAGAAATAGCACCGGATAGGATGGATGAATCTTTGTCATTATCTACACCTTTGATTAATGCCATAGAGGTAAATTTGATCTACTACTCATGTCCCATGGAGATTAATGGTAGGAGATTGGTAGCGAATCTTAGGGTATTGCCAGTTATAGATTTTGATGTAATATTGGGAATGGACTAGTTATCCCATCATTATGCTACCTTGGATTGTAGAGAGAAGGAAGTGATGTTTAAAATTCTAGGATACGTAAAATTTATCTTTAAGGGGGATAGAAAAATTAAAATTCCAGGATACGTAAAGTTTATCTTTAAAGGGGATAGAAAAACTATCCCTTCCAACATAGTTTCAGTAGTAGTGGCCAACAAAATACTTAAACAAGAGTGTCAATGATTTATGGCCTCAGACGGGGATTTAGCTGTAGAGGGCATCAATCTCTAAAGCATTCCGATAGTTCAGAAGTTTCCAGATGTGTTTTC
Organism: Erythroxylum oxycarpum; assembly: GCA_025629785.1. Taxonomy (NCBI): domain Eukaryota; kingdom Viridiplantae; phylum Streptophyta; class Magnoliopsida; order Malpighiales; family Erythroxylaceae; genus Erythroxylum; species Erythroxylum oxycarpum. The sequence goes on along the minus strand of JAOTAZ010000008.1, from coordinate 9,493,827 downwards.
TGAGGAGTTACTAGGGTTACCCCCAGAGCGAGAAATTGAATTTTGTATTGACATAGTACCTAGTACGGCTTCAATTTTTATACCACCATATAAAATGGCACCTGTTGAATTAAAAGAATTAAAAATGCAGTCACAAGATCAATTAGATAAGGCTTTTATTAGACCTAGCGCTTCACCATGGGGTGTATCAGTACTGTTTATGAAGAAAAAGGGTGGTCCTCTCCGATTGTGTATTGATTATCGACAGTTAAATAAGGTGACTATTTGCAACAAGTATCCACTACCTCGAATTAACAATTTGTTTGACCAACTTCAAGGTGCTAAGTACTTTTCTAATATTGATCTAAGATTGGGATACCATTAGCTAAGAATTAGAGGAGATGATGTATCTACGACTGCCTTTAGGACTCAGTACGACCATTATGAGTTTTTAGTAATGTCTTTTGGCCTTACAAATGCTCCAACAGCTTTCATGGATCTGATGAATATAGTATCTAAGTCGTTATTGATAGGTTTGTGATTATTTTTATTGATTACATTTTGGTGTATTCGCGGATAGATAAGGAGCATGCCAAACACTTAATGTTGGTATTGCAGACACTTCAAGAACATTAGTTGTATATCAAATTCTCATAATGTGAATTATAGCTTGAGAGTGTTGCATTCTTAGGACACGTAGTATCTTAAGGGAAAATACATATGGAACAAAAGAAGGTAAAAGCTGTGATGAATTGGGAACACCCAAGGAACAGACAAAGGTACAGATTTTTCTCGAGTTAGTAAGTTACTATCGAAGATTTATTGAAATTTTTTAAGATAATAGTCGCATTGACTCGATTGACCCAAAAGAATGTCCAATTTATTTGGTCTAATGCTTGCGAGGCGAGTTTTTAACTTCAGCTCTAATATTAGATTTACTAACAGAAAGTGGAGGATTTCAATTGTACTGTGACGCTTCGAGAGTTGGCCTTGGATGTGTATTGAAGCAAAATGGTAGGGTGATTGCTTATGCTTCTGGGCAGCTGAAGAAACATGAACAAAATTATCCTACGCATGATTTAGAGATGGTAGCAATAACTTCCTTAAAGATTTGACGACATTACCTCTATGGTGAGATATATGAGATTTTTAAGAATCACAAGAGTTTAAAGTATATATTTCAGCAGAAAGATCTAAATCTAAGGCAAAGAAGGTGGATGGAATTACAAAAGATTAAAACTATACGATCTAGTATCATCTAGGAAAGGCAAATGTCATGGTAAATGCTTGAAGTAGGAAATCCTCAGTTAGTTTGGCGCATATCGTAATAGAAAGGAGAGCTTTGACCAAGGAATTGCATGATTTGATAGATCGAGGTACTCAGTTTCAAATTTCAGATACAGGAATATTACTGGCCAGCATTAAGATGCAGTCAATATTGTTGGACAAAATTAAGATCGCCCAAGGTCAATATCCTAAATTTCAACAACTTATTTATGATGTTCACATCTCGGTTTTGGAAAAAATTATAGGAGGCGTTAGGCACTAGATTGGATTTTAGTAGACATTTCATCCTCAAACTGATTGTTAGATCCCACTTGGTTTTGGAACCTAACTTTTGCTTTGATACCACAATTGTTGGATCCCGCTTGGTTCCAGAACCCAACTCTTGCTCTGATACCACAACTGTTGGATCCTGCTCGGTTCTGGAACCTAACCTCTTGCAATTAACATCATACTTACTAAAGCGTACATAACCCTTTAACAAGGAAGTCAAATGAACATACATAATAAAAACTACTTCAATCTATCATTTCATTTCTCAAGCAACAGAGTTTGAAAAACCGTATTTACATATCAAAAGCCACACCATCGGCTTATTACAAGAATACAAAATAGCAAATGAAGCAATTCCCTTAGGCTCTTGATCACTTAATCTCTTATCTATCACTTGAAGATATGATAGAAAGGGGGTGAGCTTGAAAGCTCATGGGTAACAATTTATAACAGAAAAATAAGCAAAAACCATTGAAAACATTCATTTGTTATCGCAAACTCTTGTTGAAATCCATAAGGCAATTGTTTCTTAAATTCTCATCATGTAGTCAAATTCACAATTTACAAAACATGAATGTATCAAACTTATTCACATAACATGAGCACATAAGCACGTCAAAATGGTTCAGGTAGTCCGTAACAGAATGTACTAACACATTTCCCATAAAGGTCCTGTGTAGCCGTGAACAGAACGTACTATCGCAATCCAACATAATAGTTTTGCGTAGCCATGAACTTAAGGGAGTCCGTGAAGGAGCTTCATGCTACTAGCGGGCAGGTAGGAGAAGCCTTTAGGAAAGTACACTTGATTCACAAAACAGACTACCACAAACCCACAGAACACATATTTCTTAACTTGCCAACTTGTTGCCTAAAAAAACACTTTTTTTAAAATTTGCCTTTTCATAAACATGAGATATTTCAAAAATCATTTCCGAATACATGATTTCATAAACATGTATCTTTTACAAAAAGAATCATTTTCAAAGTCTTTTCTTAAATCATCAACACAGTTTATGTAGCAAACATATAACAATTTCTCATTTCATTCAAGAAGTAATAAATGCAGCACTGATGATGTAAATTTAAATCATTAAACTTTCTTGATTCAAATAAAGCATCAATGGCTTGTTTACTATATTATAAACCTGTACCCACCATGATTTCCTTGCTTAAAGACTTGACTTGCTCAAAATGCCTCTTTTCTTTGCAAACAACCTGAGGTGTCAAAGGTTCTTTCCTGTTGTATCTTTAATGTGTACTCCGTGAGATGATCTAACTAAAATAAGCCTCTATGACCCCCTTGGTTCTTCACCAAATGAAGAAATCTTTGGCTCAATTGGAAGCTCTTCTCTTCCTTTACTTTTTTCTCTTCTTGAACAACCTCAAAATCTCTATTAAAGGCTAAGGAAATTAAAACCCTAGCTTGTTTTCTCTTCTCTCTCTCTCTTTCATTCTTTTTCATGTTTTCTCTCTCTTATGTCTTTTCTCATCCATGCATTTTACTTCTCTAGAATCTTCTCATTCGTGTTTTCTCCATTATTTATAAGGAAGACAATACGTTTTCTTTCAATTATGCCCTTAATGAGTTCAAAAAGTCCATTTTATCCTTCCTTATAGGCTTATGTTCTTTTAAACTTAAGTGTCTTTCCAAAAATACCCTTGAACATTCTGACATAACATTTCTTCTAGAAAATGTTCTCCGTTGTCTTAAGTTTCTAATGACACCAAAATCATTCAATTTGGTTTAGTGATTCAAAAGATATACTTCAAATATTTTTGGACTGCTCTTGTCCTTAATAATATACTATGCACAACTTCCATATAGAATTTAAACATCTTAGAGACTGAATTAGATTCCAATTTTTTCATACCATTTGTAGCTCCATGTCTCTAGTTTACCACAAATCATAAATCATATCATTTGGATCAGTAGAGCTCCAGAAATCCTCAAAATACTGAAGTATGTTTGGTGGAATATTACTGGCTCATATTACTTAAGAACACACTCTTGTAGAGTAGAGCAAAGTCTTACGAATCCAATGGTTCAAGAATCAAGTCATTTGGAGGTCTAGTGAAGAAGTTATGGTCAAAATAAGCAACCATGTTTATGACCTCAATCAAATTGAACCTATTTTGGTGCGATTTCCATAACTTTCACAAACAATGTTGGATTGATCTCATTTTTAGACTATTGGAAATAGGATTTCGAGATTTACAACTTTTATGAAGGTCTCAAAAGAAAATTCTATCGTCTGAAGGGTAGAAAATGGAACAAACTATATGACGTCATTTTAAGCCGAATGTGATGTCATCAGATGATACAAGGTTGGGAAAATTGTCATAACTTTACCTACAGGTATCGGATTAAGATTTTCTTTAGTTGGTTCGAAAGAAGACTTCAAGAGCTACAACTGTCATGAAGACCTAGAAGACAAATTCGTTTATCTGAGGGACCAAAAATAGAACAGACTATATGACATCATTTTAAGACGAATGTGACGTCATCAGATGATGCAAGGTTGGGAAAATTCCCATAACTTTCCCTACAGATATCCAATTAAGGTTTTCTTTTGATGGATGGAAAGAAGACTTCAAGGGCTACAATGCTCATGAAGACATCAAAGATAAATTCTTTCATCTGAGGGGTCAAAAATAGAACAGACGATCTGACGTCATTTTAAGATGAATTTGACATCATCAGATGATATAAGCTTAAGAAAATTGTCATAACTTTCCCTACAGATATCAGATTAAGGTGTTCTTTAAATTGTTTGAAAGAGGACTTCAAGATCTACAACTTTCTTGAAGACCTCGAAGTGAGCTAAAAGGATAAAAAATGGAACAAAAGAAGGAAGCAAAAGAGTCAAACCAAGACGATACTGAAGTCAAACTAAGACGATGCTGACGTCATACTAAGACGATGATGACATCATACTAAGACGAAAGTAAAACTAAGATGAAACAAAAGTCAAACTAAGACGATGCTGAAGTAAAACTAAGACGATACTAACGTCATACTAAGACGAAAACAAAACTAAGATGGAACAATGAAAAGGGCATAACTTTTAATTTAGATGTCTAAAATTTTCATACTATATACTGTTAGAAAGATCTACAACTTTACAGTGGGAAACTTTGCTCAAATCTATTTATATGAATCCCAAATTTGCCCCTAAAATATAAAGATAAATTTTCCATTCATACACCAACGTACTGCACCTAATTCTTAACTTCATGACAACTTTTGAGATTCTTAGCGACAGAATTGAAATCTGATGTCTTCATAAGAAATGTATCCATATATTTCTAGTTTAATCCAAATAAAAAATCATCTTGTTTGGACAAATAGAGAAAATGTTGTGGCTAAAAGACTAAAGCATACTCAGGGAACATTTTCCAGAACAACTCCTTACTTTAAAATCTTTCCTTACACAATCCATACCAAAATCACCTTTTCTACTTCATTTACTTCTCATTCTCAACTTCATTTCAAATCAATGTCCTCTATAAAGAAATCATAATCCATGAATAATCATGAACATGAATAATAGAACATACACTTATGTACATATCCTTCATCAACTTACAACACATATTCAACTTTATTTTTGCTTTCATTTCACTTCTAGCTTTTATCCTAATTCTTCCTATTTCAAAATCTCTTATCCACCAAAAACATCATAGCAAATCATAAATCTATTCACATCTTTCATTCCTTTATTTACTGTTGTCTATCATTTCTTAGTTCAAAAACTTTCATTCATTTGTTTTTTACTCGTGACTAATTACCAAAATTTCTTATTCAATAGTTCTGATCTTTCACGAAAAGTTCGGGGTCCAACAATTTTTATAAAGCTGAGGCATAATATCTAATAAAAGAGTAGGCAAAAGATTACATTGTTATTACAAAATACCCCTTTTTTATTGACAGCAACAAAGTTTATTATACAAAGCTAAATTATAACAAAATATTCCATTTATTTGCTATTACAAGAATATCTCTAACTTAATTCTTAAAATCAAGCATTAAATATTATAATCAAATTTGTTTAAGATTTGGTCAATTTGATCATTTATTTCATAATAATCTGTAAGCTTAAAAAATTTTCCTCTACATTGACCTTATTTATGATACTATCGGAGTGAAACAAGGGATCTAAAGAATGATAGAGGCTAAACTATATTAGTAACAAGTAAATC
>JAOTAZ010000008.1:9468870-9483927 GCA_025629785.1 Erythroxylum oxycarpum | reverse complement strand
TATTTTTTTTATTTTCAAGGATTGATTCATATACAAATACAATTCATTTAGGATATCAAATTATGAACACATAATTATATATAAACTACTCTTAATTATTATTTTTAGTGCTCCTAATTATTACTTCTAAGTGTGTTCAGAAAATTTATCGCACTTAGCCAACCCTCGCAGTCTCAAGCTTTGGCATGTTGACGGCTCAAAAAGATGCCTTCAGAATTGGAATTATACTGCATATTCAAACTCTAATCAACGAGTTTTGAAGGAATCTTTAAGAGAAACAAAGGCTATAAGACACAAGTTTATGGTATTGTAGGAATGATTCAAATGCACAAGTTGGCAAGTTGGAACTACGAATTGTTAACGATAAACTATGTCTCCACTTGGCACAAATAGCTAGAGCTCAGATTTTCTTTTGAAACACTATGAAAAGTTTATGGTACTAAGTTCTAATTTATAATAGTATAATGAAGATTGCAAACGGAAATTAATAAATTTCAAGGAAACTGCAACGTTTCTTACCAATTGGATCAAATCCTGTTTGGTTGAAAGTTGAAACTTGAAAGAGCAGAGTGCACACTAGCAAGTACATAGTGAAAGGTGTCCTTATCTAACTTCTTGTGTGTTAAATACTCCATTAGTGCTTGTCTTTATGTGTAATAAACAACATACATTAATATTTTTTTTTTACATGGGAAAAAAGCACTCGGAGATCATGGTTTCCTTATAAATACAAGCTTGAGAGACTCGAAAGACTTAAATTTAACGTTAGTTTCTTCATCTCTTCTAGTTCTTCGTCTCTCTGCAACTTCTGGACGGTGTCTTAAAATTCAACATGGTTTCACAAACACATCTGGATAAAGCGGTCCAAAAAGTTAGTATCTTTCTTTCTCTAATCTGAATGTACTTCATCTTTGCGTCCTCCATGCTCCATGTCCCTGTGTTTTTCTTTCATGTATTTTTGTCCTTTAGCTTCTGTTTTAGGCAGGAAGAGATAAAAGATCAGAAAAGTGGAGAACTTTTCCAATATTGGTGGAGATTTGTTTTCTCCACTTTTCAAGTGCTAACCTTCTTGGTTGCTTTTTGTACTCTTCTGTTAAACAGCTGTGAATATAATCTGCACCCGTCAGTCGTATACAGTTTCTTCACATATTCATAAGTGCATCCCATCATCCAGAATGGTGTATCGGTGCGTGCATATGTACAGTTTAGGACTGTTTAAGTCTTTTATTTTCCTTTGTTTTCTCTTTTTCTTGTGGAGAAGAAGAGTTTGGATACTATTAACTTCCGTGTGATAACTGATAAAGCTCTGAAAGTGTTTATCAACTACATCGATTTGCCTTTTCCTGTACCCCATACTTGTGATCCTGCTCCATCTATTTGCCTCCTCGCATGTTAAATTTTCAACAAATTTATGTAATTATGCATCACTCACCATTGTTCGAAAGAACGTTTTACTCTTTTCGATCTAGTAACTAGGGATAATTTTGCAGTATCTTAATTTGGATTTGTTCATGGTTCTGCTAGATGGATAGGGCCAGCTGCTTAAAAGTGAAGAGTAATATAAAAGTTAAGATCTTTTAGCTTCTTAAACAGGGACGTATAACCATGAAGGAAAAGATAAAGATTCTTTGAATGTAGTTACATGAACAGAACGAACAAGATAAAGTGGTTGAATAAAATTAACATTTATTTCCCACAATTTACATGTGATTTCCTAGTTTCTACGGCATTTTGTCTGCAACAAGCACTTTAGTTTACACAATTCTAGTAAAGAAGTCTTCGGCTTCGGTGCATGTATTGACCAAGACGTTCACATTATGGGCTCTACAGTTGGCCATTATTGTCTCTCTTTCTCTCTCTCTATCAGTCCCATATGCCGAGGAAAGGGATGCCATATGTCAGTGTACAAGCGTATTTTTTTTGTAAACTATTATCAATAAAGTTCCAAAGTCCTGTTTCACCCTTTTTTTCGCGCCACCAACCTCGTGATTGGGTTGCGTTTTTAACTTTGAAGTCACGATCTTTACATGTTAATTAGTGAGCTGTCTGTGTTTCCTTGTGTTCTATGTACCAACTATTACTTGCAACTTTGGGAATAAATATTTTATTTAACAATCCCTTGCAATTGCGGGTCAGTTTTCAACTAGATATATATATTCCATGACTTCTTAAAGTAGGTGTACCAACACTTCCAAGGCACTAGAGCACACTTCTTTAGTTTTCTCTGATATCATATTAATTATAGCCTCTTAAAACTGTTAAGTATTGGGAAGTTATCACAAACATATAATAGGGTTCAAATTGACACGTCTTTTTAGGTGATTCCAGCTTTATATAGATCACAGGTTTCCTGACCTCTTCAATATAACCAATAAACTGCGAGCAGTATACGATTTGGTTGAGCCAGCCCTTGAAATTTGCTGCGAGTACTAGCCTCTATCAGTTATTTATGAGCAATAAAATATGTATCCAACTATGTATCTAGAGTAAATGAGTAAACGAGTTACTTAGGACCTTGCTAAATGAGGTAGAATCAAGAGATGAATAGGGTCTTACTTGGTGGCTGTCTTCCGCTAATGGCCTGCCAAAAGGAGTCCTACTTTGAAAAGTAAAATAACTGCTGCCTTGTTAATTGTCCACGACTCCTGATGACAGTACTCAGAAAACTCCCTGGACAGTGGATTATTTGTTCAATTAGAAATTAGGTGATCCCACTGCCTAGATTCATGGAGTGTAATATAGTCCTTGAGGCCAAATAGTTGTTTGGAACTTCAACTATTCTCGTTGGGCATTATTGTCATGAACTTTGATCGCTGTCTAGCTATAAACACCTGAAAGTGCCTTAAGCTGAACTTACTGATACAAAATTACACTGATATGGGTTTCTTCGAGTGTGTTTACCAACTTCATATATTATAAGTTTATAACTGACATCGAACTGTTATATGATAAAGCAGCCCATTGATGATGAAACACTGGCAAGGCAGAAGGCAATTGATGACTGGCTACCAATTACATCTTCAAGGACTGCAAAATGGTGGTATTCAGCTTTCCATAATGTTAGTGCCATGGTCGGAGCGGGGGTCCTCGGTCTCCCATATGCTATGGCAGAACTTGGATGGTATGTTCGACTCATCTCTACGAATGTGCTTCATGTCAAATTTAAAATCTGTCTCACTGCGAATATAATTTGCTGCAGGGGTCCTGGAGTGGTTGTGCTAGTTTTATCTTGGGTCATCACATTGTACACTTTATGGCAAATGGTTGAGATGCATGAAATGGTGCCTGGTAAACGATTTGATAGATATCACGAACTGGGTCAGCATGCATTTGGTGAAAAGCTTGGCCTTTACATTGTGGTACCCCAGCAACTGATTGTTCAAGTTGGAACGTGCATTGTATATATGGTAACCGGAGGCAAATCACTGAAGAAATTTCATGACCTTGTCTGCAAGGACTGCAAAGACATTAAGTTAACGTTCTTTATCATGATTTTTGCCTCTGTTCATTTCGTGCTCTCCCACCTTCCCAACTTCAACTCCATCTCTGGCGTCTCCCTCGCAGCTGCAGTCATGTCCTTGAGGTACTCTAAGCGAAGATATTAGCGATACAATCTAATGTCTAAATTAAAGAACATAAAGTTTTTTCTTTAGTCCTGACGGAAATTTGTGCCTTTTGTGATTCGTACAGTTACTCAGCCATCGCCTGGACAGCCTCTGTCCACAAGGGTGTTCAGCCAGATACTCAATACGGCTACAAAGCTAAGACAGCTGCAGGAACTGTCTTCAACTTCTTCGGTGGCCTGGGAAATGTGGCTTTTGCCTATGCTGGGCACAATGTGGTGTTGGAGATTCAAGCAACACTCCCATCTACACCCGAGAAGCAGTCCAAAGGTCCTATGTGGAGAGGAGTCGTGGTCGCATACATTATTGTGGCCTTGTGCTATTTCCCTGTTGCTCTAATTGGCTATTGGATGTTCGGCAATGCAGTCCAAGACAACATCCTTATGTCGCTCGAGAAGCCTACCTGGCTTATTGCAATGGCTAACTTGTTCGTGGCGATTCATGTTATCGGAGGTTACCAGGTAAAGGTTGATGAATGTTCTTGTCTGTCAGATTCATCCACATTGAATACTAAATTAGGATTTCTGTATATGCAGATATATGCAATGCCGGTGTTTGACATGATGGAAACTTTATTAGTAAAGAAGTTGAATTTCAAGCCCTCTAGTTTTCTCCGCTTTGTCGTCCGTAATATTTATGTTGGTAAGTAAATTGCCGAGCTTAATATGTCTAAGTTTCAGTAATCTTAGCCTTAAACCGGGCCTGCAACTTAACGTCTTGTGATTTTGTCTTCCGCTTGCAGTATTGACAATGTTTGTTGGCATTACCTTCCCCTTCTTTGGTGGTCTTCTCGGATTTTTTGGTGGATTTGCTTTCGCCCCGACAACGTACTATGTAAGTAACTCTGGTCTCTTCTCACTGCAGTTCCCAGAACCTTGGGGGATTATTATGTTTGAACAAAAACAAGAAGATATACTAGTCTCTGCCATAATTGGCTCAATATCAAGTCCCTGTAATGCGCAAAAGGTTAAGAAAAATATCTGACATTGTGCTGACTCGTAACGTTTTATTGTTCAGCTTCCTTGCGTGATATGGCTTATCATCTACAAACCCAGGAAATTCAGCTTATCTTGGTGGACAAACTGGGTACGTTGATAAGCATCATTACCCTCATCTTCCTTGGTTTGCTTGCAATGTGATTGGTCTTGACATTATTTGTTTTCCATAACGGCAGATCTGTATCATTTTGGGAGTTCTCTTGATGGTCGTTTCTCCAATAGGAGGTCTGAGGCAAATCATACTTGAAGCTAAGGGCTATGACTTCTATTCGTAAAGATCCCACTCTCATACCAATTGCTATCCTCATCTGTAGAGACGGAACAAACATGACCTGATGATGATAGTCATTATGAGGAAGAAGACAATTTAAAAGTTGTTGGCAAGTACAGGAACCCAAAAACCCTGTGGTTCCTGTTATATGATAATTTATTCCGCGGAGAAATATAGATTCTGATTAGCAATTAGCGGATTGTATAAGGTATTTAGTGATAGCAAATTATAACAGTTGATTTAATAACAATCAGTTGTTTATTAGGGATGTTTAGTAAAATTAAATATTTAATATTAGTTGTTTATGTATAAAATAATTTATAAGGGTATGTTTTAAATTTTTTTATAAAAATATGAATATTATACTTTAGTATTTTATTGAATATTCTTGTTAGAATTTATATTTTTAATCCTGATTAATAGTATTAGTAATGCAACTAAGTAAAAAAAAAAGTGAATTTATTAATAGAGACCCCCTTTACAAAAAAAGAGTCTTTGAAGTAAGGTTTCAAGCTTTTGGTGATCTATTCAATTATTTAGTGAGAGCACAATGGTCAAGCTATCTATAACTTTTTGATTTTCAGCCGGTTGGCTGGTATTAGCTACGTACCTTCAAAAAGGTAAATGACTTTTCAGCCTTCTACCAATGTGGGGCAAAATAGTGATCGGTGAGTGGTTTGGCAAGAGCCCACTTAGACGGTGGAGTCATTTGTAAGATATTCTATTGCAGTGTAAGATCATCACATTTTGGCTGTTAATGGGACAGTCATTATCATTTGAAAATTTATATTACTATTGCAAATTAGATACTATCAAAATTGAACTCTGTAGCATCCATCCCCATGTTTAATGGCATGAAATATGGCGGATAAGAATATGACTTAAAAAGAGGCAGAGTTAAAGTTAAATCTTTAACCTCTGTATGCCTTGGGGTGACCAAAAATGGTCGACTGATTATTCCAAGATAATAAACTAAAGAAGATGAGAGGTTGATATTAAAATTTTTATTTTTTTATTTTAAAGGATTTATTCATATATAAATATAATTCATATATTAACTTAACATTTTAGGATGTAAAATTATGCTCACATAATTTTATATCAACTACTCCTAATTATTATTTTTAGTGCTTTTAATTATTACTTTTAAGTGTGTTGAGAAAATTTTAATTTACTTAATAGCTAACCCACGCAATCTCAAGCTAGTGCATGTTGACAGCTCAAAAAGGGGGCTTCAGAATTGGAATTATACTCCGTATTCAAACTCTTTTGAAGGAACCTTTAAGAGAAACAAAAGCTACAAGACAAAAGTGAATGGTATAGCAGGAATGATTCAAATGCACTGGTTGGCAAGTTTGGAACTACGAACTGTTAATGATAACTATTTCTCTACTAGGCACTATATCAAGTTATTGACTTTCCTAGCTAGAGCTCATATTTTCATTTATGACACTAAAACGTTGAGATTGACTGCAAACGGAAGTTGATCATAAATTTCAAGGAAACCGCAACGTTTCTTACCAATCGGATCAAATCCTGTTTGCTTGAAAGTTGAAACTTGAAAGAGCTGAGTACACACTAGCGAGTACAGAGTGAAAGGTGTCCTTATCTAACTTGTTATGTGTTAAAATACTCCGTCAGTGCTTGTCTTTATGTGTAATAAACAACATACATTAATATTTGATAGTTTGTTGTTTTTACACGGGACAAAAACACTCGGAGATCATGGTTTCCTTTATACTTACAAACTTGAGAGACTCGAAAGACAACTTGGTATATTTTTCCTAAGACTTAAATTTAAGGTTAGTTTCTTCATCTCTTCTAGTTCTTCGTCTCTTTGCAACTTCTGGGCAGTGTCTTCAAACCCCAACATGGTTTCTCAAAAGACATCCAGGTAAAGCTGACCAAAAAGTGAGTATCTTTCTTTCTCTAATCTAATGTGCTTCATCTTGTTAAATTGTTAACAATTGTGACTCATCCTACAATTGCAAATCTCACATTAAAAAATTATAAATTTGTGAGAGGTTATTTTACTTACAAAACAACCCTCTTCCTATTAGTTTGTGATCATCCCAAAATTGTCTTTCTTTAAAGACAAAAGTTCCTTATCTCCTTTTGTAATATTTCACTTGTATTATTTCTTGAAAATAGTGTTTGAGGAAGTAGATATAATTGGCTAAACCTTGTTAAATTTTCATGTTTTTTATTTATCTATGTAGATATAATTGGCTAAACCTTGTTAAATTTTCATGTTTTTTATTTATCTATTTAATAACTATTGTCTGGTATAGTTGTAATGAATTATTGTGTTATTAAATTACATATCTAGGAAAATTCTGTCTAGGAGGTTGAGTTTTAAGTGAGATCATTTGTGACTCCTCCAGTTTTTCCTAAGAATTTACTTAGTGTAATTTTTCAGTACAATTATTCACACTCTATTCACCTAGGTAATAATGCTCAAGGTGAATTTGTTATTATTGGTAGAAGTTAACCCGAGTTCCACAACAATTGATAACAAAGCCAAGGTTTTCTTAGTATGCTCTATGGTTGCAACATAGTTTGATCTTCTACGCCAGAAAGATTTTTCCTTAGGTTATTGACATTCCACATTGAAAGATATTGAATAGTAATTATAGCATAGATAACAGAAATCAAAGATACAATTGCACCAATCACGTCGACAACTTCTACCTCGTCTATTCTAGCAAGGATTGCTACGACAAATGCAAGATTTGTGGTGGAGATTTTTGATGGTACAGTTCATTTCAGCATGTGTCAAAGTGAGGTTCAAGACTTTTCAGCAAGCTCTTGACATTGCTATTGAAGAAAAGAAACTAGATGATGTTGAGGGCAAAGATTGGAAGATTATAAATTATTTAGCATGTGGTACAATTCAATTGTATCTTTCCAGAAAACAAAAGTATGCTTTCTTGAAATAAACTTCTGCATCTAAATTGTAAAACGCATTGGAAGAGAAATTTCAAAAGAAAAACAGTCAGAATAAGCTCTATATGAAGAAGAGATTGGTTCGTTTCTCTTATATTCTAGGTACCACTATAAATGATCACATCACCAATTTTAATCAGTTAGTTGCTGATTTAATGAATTTGGATGTGACATTTGAAGATGAAGATTTGACTTTGATATTGCTGGAATCCCTTCATAAGGAGTTTGAGTTTCTTGAAACTATTCTACTTCATGGGAAGGTTGTTATGTCTCTTAGTGAAGTTATAGCTGCTTTGTACAATCATAAATTGAGAAGGAAGACAAAGGAAGAAAATAAAGTGGAGCAACAGAAGCTTTGGTAGTCAGAGGCCATTCGTAGAACCAGACTAAAGGAAAGAAAGTGAGATCGAAGGCAAGGCTCAAATTGAGCAAAGATGAATGTGCCTTTTGTCAAGAAAAAGGGCATTGGAAAAAGGTGTCTCCAAAGCTGAAAAACAAACCTGATAAGGGAAAGGCTGTTGCAAATTCAAATGTTGCTGAGTGTGAAGATGCAGACTCAGATCTTTCATTGATTGTTACATCCTCAATAAGCCATTCTAGTCCATGGCTGCTAAATTCAGGTTGTTACCATCATATGTGTCCCAATCGGGAATGGGTCTTAGGTTTTAAAGAGCTAGACGGTGGAGTTGTCTACACAAAAAATGACAATCCCTACACCACAAAAGGATTGGTTCAATTTGCTTGAGGAATCACGATGGAACAACCAGGATTCTGACAGATGTCAGATACTTGCCAAGTTTAACAAAGAATATTATTTTTGTGGGAGTTCTAGAATTAAAGGGCTACACTGTAAATGCATCAAATAGAGTAATGAAAGTCATCTTCGGTGCACTTATGGTAATGAAAGGAATTCGAAGAAATAATAACTTGTGTTATTACCAAAGTAATGTAGTTATTTGAACAACAATAGTAGCTTCTAATGATGATCAAGAGCTAGAAGCAGCCATGTTATGGCATATACACTTAGGACATGTAGGTGAAAAATCCCTAAAGATATTAGTAAATCCAGAAATGTTGAAAGGAGTTCGGGCCTGCAAAATAGACTTTTGTAAGCATTATGTCAAAAGAAAGTAGACAAGAGTGAAATTCAGCACTATAATCCATGATATGAAAACATTATTATGTGACCTTTATTGTGTGGGGACCTTCTAAATAACTTGTTTAAGAGGAAAACACTATTATGTGACCTTTGTTGATGATTTTCTCAAAAAGTATAGGTGTATACTATGAAGACTAAGGATGAATTGTTGGAAGTTCTCCTTAAATGGAAGATGGTGGAAAATCAAACAGGCAGAAGGATGAAGTATCTCCAAACAGATAATAATGGGGAGTACAACAGTGATCTATTTTTCAAAGTCTGTGAAGATAAAGGTATTATTAGATACTTCACAATCAGGGATACACCACAACAAAATGAAGTGGCAGAATGTATAAACCTAATATTGTTAGAGAAAGCTTGGTGTATGTTGTCCAGTGTTGGGTTGGGTAGAGAATTTTGAGCTGAGACTATTGCATATGCATGTCATCTCATCAATCGCCTCCCATCAACTGTTATTGGTGGTAAAACATGTTAGAGAAGTGCTCTAAAGGCAATCACCATTAGCACTTATTGTAAAAATCATTTTATGATTAATAAAAGCATTTTTTAATTATTTTGATGTTCATACATTTATGGATTTGATGTTGATCTTAAATTGATTTAATGAAGTCATTGATACAAAACATAGCATGGAGAAAATCATGATGAGATCATGATAATGAGGTTCTTATCATGTATAATTATGTTAGTATCTAAACTTTCGCTGGTCAGAGGATTAATGAGATGGGATATCATTAATCCGGATAGATTAGCATATGTTATACTCCTTGATTGGATCAAGCAGTATATCTTATAAGTTGTAGAGATGAGTTGTTTAGAGTTAACATGTGGATGCTTACTAAGGGTAATAAGTCCATTGGATTGACCTACTATGAGACAATCATATGGATATTCTATTCTAGTGTCAATGATAGTCTCATCATAACAATGGTGCAAGTATCCTTTGACTTGAGGTGCTCGAGGATATCTCGAATACTAATCCTGTACTTTGACTCCATTCATTAGTGCCTTTTAGGGGTTACTCATAGGGTGGTGATTGAGTACAGCTTGAGGTATTCGAAGGTAAATGAGAAGCCAATAAAGGATTCACCACTTCTGACAGAAGGGGATGATACTTACGGCCTCTTGTCGGGGTCATTACTCGGGAGTCTCTGGTTAGAACAAATATGTGTCATGAAGAGAGTCTTCAATGATACATAAAGTAATGAGATTCTTAGGACAAGATCTAATATCACTTGGACTAAATGTGACGTAGTCAGTTTAGTGGGAGTTGACACTTTGACCATACTCTGAACCATGTCGAGTACAGATGGTGAAAGGACGAATTGTATAACAACATTGCATATTAAAGGCTTCGTAGTTAAACTACTGACTTTCCGGTCAATTAGGGTCATAACATGTTGCTAAATACTGCTCTTGACTTACTTGAATTAAGTGTTAATTCAAGTGGCTAACATAATCAGAGCCTAATGGGTCACACATATAGGAGATCAGAAGGATGAGTAAAATGATCTTAAATGGTAATTCAAGATATAAGAGAGTGTTTCAAGATTGTATCGCAATGTGATCGTGGTAGAAAACGTTTCTAGGAATGGATTAGAAACAGGTGTTGTTGGTTGCCAATTTGATCATTAACTTTCCAAAACTTCTATTAATGCATGTTATTCAAGGTCATTAACTTCCCACAACTTCCATTAATGCATGCTATTCATGGTCATTAACTTCCCATAACTTTATTAATGCATGTTATTTACGACTATTAACTTCCCATAACTCTCCATTAGTGATAGAAGTTATGGAAGGCCAAATAGTGCAAAAAATAAAGATGATTTTCTTGCATCTTCTAAGACACAAGTGAAAGAAAGGTTCTTTCTTACACACACACTCTTTTTTCTCTCTAACTCTCACAAGAGTTTTCATCTTTGCTCGCATAAAGAAAGAATTCTAGTCATCTCCTAATGAGGTTTCATCCTTCTATCTTCGTGTGAAATTTCATTAGAGATGGTCTACGTTGATAGTTGTGGTTTATAACAGCCTAATGCGGAGAAGATTAAAGAACGAAGGAGATCGTCAGAAAGGTATGTAAACATCTTATATTTTATATTTTTTTTTCTATACCTATAGGCATGAGTAGATTTGGTGTTTGAGGTTCTGTTTTATTTTCTGCTTCATATATTTGATATATATATTATATATGAGATGCATGACCGGAATCTTACAAAACACCTTTGGAAAAATGGTTTGAAAAACCTGCTATAGATTATGATTCCTTACATGTGTTTGGTTCCGCTGCATACTATTACGTTAAGGAGTCAAAGTTGAAATAAAGCAATTTTCATAGGCATCACTTTTGGTGTGAAAGGATATCGTCTTTGGCGTCCAGATTCGAAAAAGATAATCTTTAGTAAAGATGCCACCTTTGATGAGTCTACCATTATAAAAAGGTGATAACTGTAGGTGCTCGTCAGACTGATGGTACTCCACAACAAGTGGAGAGTGCTCCGAAACAAGTGGAGTTTGAAAGAAGAATTATAAACCCAGTAATGAATGATGAAGTAGATGAAGACACTCCTATAGTAGAAGAGGAGTCGAATGAAGAAGAGGTTTAAACTTAAGAACCCCCACAGAGAGGTTTAAACTCAAGAACCTCCACATCAGCAACATGAATCTATTGCATTAAGTTCGGCATAATGAAGAATTCAAAGGCCTGCACGTTTTGATGACATGGTGGCTTACACATCTCTAATTGCAAATGATGAAACTTCTACTACTTACCATGAAGCAGTCCAAAGTTTTGGAACAAATAAATGGAGGATAGCCATAAATGAAGAAACAAATTCCTTTCAAAAGAATCAGACGTGGAAGCTAGCTAGTCTTCTAAAGAGAAAGAAAGCAATTGGATGCAAATGGATATATGCAAAGAAAGATGGATTTCCTTACAAGAATAATGTTCACTACAAAGCAAGGTTGGTAGCCAAAGGCTATGCTCAGACTAAGGGAATTGATTATAATGAATTTTTTTCTCTAGTTGTAAAACATTCCTTCATTCAAATTTTGTTGGTTTTGGTAGAATAGTTTAATATGGACTAGTTCAATTGGATGTAAAAACTGCATTTTTACATGGAGACTTAGAGGAGGAAATCTTTATGATTCAGCTCAAACGTTTTAAAGTTGCTGAAAAAGAGAATATGGTGTGTATGCTTGAAAAATCATTGTACGGGTTAAAGTAATCTCTGAAGCAGTGGTACAAGCGATTTGACAAGTTTATGTTGGGGCAAAAGTATACAGGAAGCAAATACGATCAATGTGTGTATTTTCATAAGCTACAAGATGGATCTTATATCTATCTTCTCTTATATGTTGATGATATGTTGTTAGCTTCAAAGAATCAAGGAGAGATTGAGAGCTTAAAGATTCAGTTAATCAAGAGTTTGAAATAAAGGATCTGGTGAAGTTAAGAAAATTCTCGACATAAAGATAAGTAGAGATAGGAAGTTAAGGAGACTGAGTTTGACTTAAAAGCAATATTTGAAAAAGGTACTACAATGTTTTTTCGTGAATGAAAAGTCAAAACTTGTTAGTATTCTACTCGTTCCTCATATAAAGCTTAGTGAATCTTTATCTCCAAAGAAAGATGCAGAACGAGAGTAACTAAAGTACCGTATCCAAATGCGATTGGTAACTTGATATATGCAATGGTGTACAAGGCCTGGCATTTCACAGGCAGTAGGAATCGTAAGCAAGTATATGTATGATCCTGGAAAGGAACATTAACAAGCTACGAAATGGATTTTGCGGTATATTTTAAATACTATAGATATTGGATTAATGTTTGAGCGGGATGAGAAAGGTGATCATTGCTTAGTTGGATATTATGATTCCGACTATGCTGGTGATCTAGATAAATGTCAATCAACTACTAACTATGTGTTTACTCTTACAAAGACACCAGTCAGTTGGAGGTCTACCTTACAGTCAACAGTCGCTTTGTTTACTACGAAGGGAGAAAATATGGTAGCTATAGAGGCTATGAAGGAAGCAATTTGGCTTCAAGGATTGTTTGGTGAATTAAGGGTTCAACATAAGCACATCAAAGTGCACTGTGATAGTTAGAGTGTTATCCTTTCAGCAAAGAACTAGGTTTACCATGTAAGGACGAAGTACATCGATTTTCTTTATCACTTTGTACAAGAGGTTCTGGAAGAAGGTGGAGTAACAATCTAGAAGATTAAGACCACTGAAAATCTTGTTGATATGTTAACAAAGGTGGTGACTACTGTCAAGTTCCAACATTGTTTTGACTTGATTAATATTGCTAAAAATTGAAGATAGGCACTTTGAAGTGCATTTGAAAACACTACCAAAGTGAGTTTTGTGAGAGATTTGAAGATGTGGAATTCACCAAGGTGGAGATTGTCAATAATTGTGGCTCATCCTATAATTGCAAATCCCACATTGAAAATGTATAGATTTGTGGGAGGTTGTTTTACTTATAAAACAACCCTTCTCCTATTAGTTTTTGATCATCCCAAAATTATATTTCATTAAGACAAAAAATCCTTATATCCTTTTGTAATATTTCACTTGTATTATTTTCGGAAAATAGTGAAATATCAATTTAGTATTGTTCAAGAAAGTAGGCATAATTGACGATCCTCGTTGAATTATGATGTTCTTTATTTGCCTATTTAATAGTTATTCTCGGGTATAGTTGTAGTGAATTATTGTGCTATTAAATTACATGCCTAGGAAAATTTTGTTTAAGAGGTTGGGTTTTAAGTGAGACCATTTGTGACCCCTCCAGTCTTTTCTGAGAATTTACCTAGTATAATTTTTCAGTATAGTTGTTCACACTCTATTCACCTAGGCTATAGCGCTCAAGGTGAATTTGTTATTATTAGTGAAAATTAACCCGAGTTCCACACATCTTTACGTCCTCTATGATCCATGTCCCTATGTTTTTTCTTTCATATATTATTGCCCTTTAACTTCTGTTTTGAGCAGAAAGAGATAACAAGATCAAAAAAGTGCAAAAACTTTTCCAATATTGTTAGAGATTTGTTGTCTCCACTTTTCAATTGGGAAGCTTCTTCATTAAGTACCCAAAAAAAACCAATTTGCACAGATTACTTTTGTACTCTTCTGTTAAAAAACTGTGTATATAATCTGCACCTGTCAGTCGTATACAGTTTCTTCACATCTTCATAAGTGGCCCTTATCATCCAGATGTTGGAGTTTTAGAAAAATAGAAGATGAATAAGAAGAGATAAGATAAAGATTAAGGAATACGTAACACTCAAGTTATTTTTTTAATTAAACTTGGTTGCTTTATATAGGCAAAATACAAAAAACTAAAATAGATATTTCAGCCAACAAATCGAGCTTATAAGATAAGATTAAAGATAAACTAAGACCTATTCTAAAGAAATTTTAACAACTCTAAAATTTTGAGTTAATTCTCAACATTCCCTCTTAATTCAAAATTTCAAGTATGAAGCACTTCTCTCCTAATGTAATGCACTTCTCATCACCGTTTTCAAATTTGTTAATACACATTATCACCAACTTTTAGATATTGGAGCACATCTCTCTATGGTGTACTTCTTACTAACAAATAAAAAAAGAGTTTCTTCTTGTGCCACTTGTGCCCAAAGCCAGCACTGGGCAGGGGCCAGCGGGGCACCTGCCCAGGGCCCACTATAAGAGGGGGGGCTCTCAGCCCCTCTGTAAACTTATAAAGTGATGTTGCAATGCTTTAACTTTAACATTACAGAGTGCGGTACTGATGCTTTTAAAGCATGTGATTTTAACGTTGAGGAGACTATAGCTACTATAAACGTTAACGTTATAGTAACGTTAAAGTCATTTAATGACTTTTAACGTTAACATAACGTTATAAATTTTTTTTAGTGTAGGTAATTTGTGGTCCCCATGCTTATAAATAGTCTTGAAATATTTAAGTATACTTTTACCTTCTAATTTTTTTATTTTCATCAATATATGTATTTAAGGTACTCCAACTCAAAAATTAGCAGCAAAAAATTTTACGATTCTGTCTTC
>JAOTAZ010000008.1:9454841-9468770 GCA_025629785.1 Erythroxylum oxycarpum | reverse complement strand
AACACATTATAGTAATTCACAATTTAGCAATTCTAGCATATACACACACATAGGCAAAATGCCCATTTACACAATAACCATAAATATATTACCCACCTAATTTGCTTGCAAAAATCCAAGTCAAGGTTGTCTTTCCCCTTGCTCTTGGGTCGGATTCTCTTAGTTCCCTAAAATAAATCAAATCTCATTCAATAGGAATCCAATAGAAAATCCCACAATGCAAGATCACTAAGATGAGTTCTAAAGTACTTAAACCCAAGCATTTTCTAAATTCCATGAACTAAAATCCTTCCAAAAATCCAAAAGATCCCAAATGATCGTACCTTTATTCTTCACCAAATGGAGGGATCTTTAGCTCAAAGGGAAGCTCTTCTCTTCCTCTACCTTTTTCGCTTCTTGAATAGCTCCAAAATCTCTCTTAAAGACTAAGAAAAATTAAACCCTAGCTTGTTTCTCTTCTTTCACTCTTTCTCTTCTTCTCTTCATATTTCTCTCTTTTTTTCATGATACTTTCTCTTTTTCTCTTCAGTTTTCGTTCTCCTCTCTTCCTAAAATGCAACACAACACTTTTTCTTCCAATTATGCCCTTAATGATTGAGAATTGTCCACTTTGTCCTTCCATTTATGCCTTATGTCTTTTTATGTTTAAGTGTCTTGCCAACAATACCCTTGAACATTTTGACATAACTCTTTCTTCTAGAAAAAATGTTCTCCATTGTCATAAGTTTCTAATGACACCAAAATCTATTTGGTTCAGAACTCTAAAAGTATTGCCTCAAACATTTTCGAACTGTTCTTATATTAAAACAATACACTATACTTAAATTCCTCCCATTCAAACTCTTCCTACCGATACCCTTACCTTGATTCAATCAATCCTTTTTCGAAATAGCATCAAAAGCTATAACTTTTATGGAGAGGTAGAAAAATGTAATCGAAATTTATTATTACAAGATTTACCTCAATTTGGAGGTCGGATGTCAAAGCTATGGCCGAAAGAATCAAACATGATTTTCATCCTCAATCATACAGAACCTATCTCAGGAAAAATGGCATAACTCTCTCTATAGATGTCAGATGAAAATCATCTTAGGACAGTTTCAAAGAGGACTTGGAGATATAAAACTTTAAAGAAGACCTTGAAGACAAATTCTATCTTCTAGAGTGTCAAACTTGGACCAGAAAATGTTCCGGTCAATGAAAGATGAAGCATAAAGTCAACCTAAGTCGAAGGGTGAGACAAATTGAGAAAAACAGACGAAGCATAAAGTAGACGAAGCAAAAAGCAGACAAATCAAAAAGTAGACGAGGCAAAGAGCAGATGAAACAAAGAGCAGACAAAGCAAAGAGCAAACGAAGCAAGAGCAGACGAAGCAAAGAGCAAACGAAGCAAAGAGCAGACGAAGCAAAGGAAGATGAAACAAAGAGCAGACAAAGCAAAGGGTAGAAGAAGCAAAGGGCAAATGAAACAAAGAGCAGACGAAGCAAAAGCAGATGAAACAAAGTCAACTTAAGACGAAGCAAAGTCAACTTAAAAAGCAGAGTCAACTTAAGACAAAGCAAAGTCAACTTAAGACTATACAACTCTTAAGACGAAGCAGAGTCAACTTAAGACAAAGCAAAGTCAACTTAAGACAATGCAACTCCTAAGACAGAGCAGAGTCAACTTAAGATGAAGCAGAGTCAACTTAAGACGAAGCAGAGTCAACTTAAGATGAAGCAAAGTCAAATTAAGACAATGCAACTCTTAAGACGAAACAGAGTCAATTTAAGAAAAAAGCAGATTCAACTTAAGACGATGCAACTCTTAAGACGAAGCAGAGTCAACTTAAGACGATTCAACTCTTAAGACAAAGCAAAGTCAACTTAAGACGAAGCAAAGTCAACTTAAGATGATGCAACTCTTAAGACGAAGCAGAATCAACTTAAGATGATATGACGTCATCACAGGCGATACATCTTTACAGATGATGCATCTATGCTCTTGAGCACCTCCCCTTATAAGAACCATAACTTTCAACTTCGATGTCCAAAAATTTCATATCTTTCATCGACTTACTACACATATTCAACTTTGTTTTTGCTTTCATTTTACTTCTAACTTTCACCTTAATTTTTCCCATTTCATAACCTCCAATCTACCCAAAAACACCAAAGCAAAACATGAATCTATTCACACTTCTCATTTATTACTTTAATCTTATCTATCATTTCTAATTCAAGAATTTTCACCATTTGTTCTTTACTCATAACTAATCACCAATTTCTCATTTAATAGTTCTAACTTCAAAGAAACGCTCGAGGTCTAACAATTCCCCCTTTAAAAAATTTTGTCCTCGAAATTCTTACCTGAGTGATCAAACAAATAGAGGTAACGTTGTCTTATGCTTTCCTCAATCTCCCCCAGTAACTTCTCCACTTGAATAGATTCTTCCAAATTATCATAGTCAAAAAGACTCACTCGATCTTTCAATCACTTATTTAATCATTCACTTTCTTAACGAGTTCCTTATTATGTTTCAGATTACTCACAATTTTCCCACTTCCTGTATCAATAGCACCAATACCAGATCATATTGATATCTCTTAACATACTCATATATATCACATTACGAACTGAAAACATCTTTGTTGGTAATACTAACTCATAAGTCAATGGCCCGGTTCTCAATATCTTTATTTGAACCAATACAATTCAAGCTTAGTTGATTCTTTGCCCTAACCTGAGCATATTTTGTACTCAATCTAAGCACACCTTGAAAAGGTGGTACCCTTAGGAACATTTCATATTTTGTTTCTACCTCCTTAGCCATCAAATGTTATCTCAACATATTCCCACTAGGATGAATATCATAGGTTGTTATTTATGCTACTCTAACAGTCTCTTTGTTCAATCATCTATATTGGTACGTATACTTCTTATTTCAATCACAATGCATCATTCTTCCTATTTGAACCCAAAATTCAAATCCATTTTCAATCTCTCAATCAGATTCACAATTTATGAATCCTCAATTTGGGCTTGGTTAATCATTCTATGTGATACTAATCTTGAATTCCATAGCAACTAGTACTTTGATTTGCCAAAATTCAACTTCACATTCTATGTTTCTTTTTGCACTAGATCTGATAACCTCAATATTGAATTTATGCTTAATGTATCGGATATAACACTAACTTTACTTGGAAATACTCATTTGTACCATCATAGTCTTTCAATACTTATATCCATTGTCTCAGTCTAGTATTCAATTTTTCTCAACTCAATAATTTCCTCAAACTTTTAGGATCTGTACAAGTATATATATATCCAAGAGGTTCCCTTACATATACTGTCTCCAAACTTTCAAAGCAATCACTACTATAGTAGCTCTAAATCATGTATTAAATAATCAACTCATAGGACTTTAGTTGTCTCCATACATATGAATCACTTTATCCTGCTGCATTGGATTTTATCAAAATCTCTTATATAACATCATTGCATACTATAGAATCTCCAAATCCATACGATATAATTAATATCAGTATAATTCCTCAAAATTTTCTTTACTTTCATTACTCATACGCTTTACACATTCTTCTTCAAGTATTCTACTATTCTTCTCAACTTTTTGAAGACATTTAATATATCATCAAATCTTGCTTGGATCACTTTAATCTTCCATACTATAGTACTGTCGAGGTAATTGTTAACTCAAACAATTATTATCAAACTTCCTATGCCTCCTGATTAGTCCTCGTAATTCCTTAAATAACTAATTCCTCGATGAGGTAACATTATCTCACGTTATTTTCAATTTCCCAATTGACTCACCTTTCTTAAATGATCTTCTCCATTCTTTAGATTTCCTCATATTTCACATTGCCTCATTCTAATGTTTGATGATTCATACTAGTTTCTCCTCACATTTTAATTTATTTGCAACTTAACTTCCTGCTTTGGTAACACATTCATCAAAATCTAATTTGCATATTCTCATAGAATATAATGTGGATCTAAGTTCTCCTCACATTAGCAATAGTGTTATCTCAATTTTCTAAAATCCACTCGTGTAGTTGGACACTTTTCATCGAGAAAAATACATACATTCTTAGTAGCATACTCTACCTCTTATGCTTGAGTCTCCATTAGGGATATGACTCCAATATTCACTTCTAATTCATTACATATTCATCTCTGATTGGTTATTTTATTGATCATTCTTAATATAAACTACCTGATCTGCTTAACCTAATTCAAAAAAATTCTTCGAGAGAGAAGATTTCTTGCTACAATCATCTATACTATTCATGCAATCTTTATCAATCAATTGCTATCATCATCAATGCTATTTTAGCCATTCTTAACACCTCAAAGTGATCAATTTCAATCTCTATCGCACTTTACATGATTAAAATATCCTCTATAATAAAACTCAATAAAATAAGAGGCATATTTGTTTACTCTTATATTTTGGTATGCATCATCAAGATCATTACATCATTTATATAAAAGTAATTTTGGAAAGTCACTAATTTATATCTCATGCTAATGATAAATCAATCGTAATTGATTCTGACCAACCTTTGAATATTTTATGACGATTCAAAAATTTTTGCTCCATCTAGTTACCTTTCAGTATAATCACCTATACCATACTTCCATCTAGTTACTCTGATTCATCTCATAATCTTTAACTATAGGGATCATAGACTATCTCCTATACCATATCCAAATATAGATCTCATATGTACTCAATCATATTATTCACCAATTTAACCACATTATCAAATATGTACTCATAATAACTGGTCAACATAATCTTTAGAACTTTTACATATATCACTATCATTTGTTTCACTTTCCATATGTACATTCTTAATTAATTTAGAATTTTAGACACATAGCTATCTTGAAATTCTAATCTCAATTTACTAGCACCATCTTATACTAGATCATAAATTTCGAGTTCAATCTTTCAATTCCACCTTGCTTGTTCACCTTAAATTTTGTCATTTTCACCCTGTCTCTATCTCTTTCTCAGTCGATTCATGAAAACCTTTTCACATCCATATCAATTCAAGTGCATATCCATACAAAATTTCATTACTTTATTCGTTGACACAACCACAAATACTATATATATGTCTAACATATCGGACTACGCCATATTTCTTATTTCTAAATATCCACAAACTTTCCTCATCTTACACTCTAATAAAATACCATTCTTCTCATTGTTTCTAATAGTACAAGCTCTTAACAAAAGTTCATACATGTGACTCAAACAGTTGCAATTACTGGGGTTCTATACTTATCAGTACCCTTCTCTGATGGTAAGCAATCAGATGCAACAGATCCTTGCAAAACTCCTCTTATTCTTTTACGAGGTGGCATTTTACTCCTTCGATAAGACACCATCTTTCAATTTACTTTCATTTTAATCTTATTTCCTACATGTGTGTATGATATGTATGTCACTTAATGCAACACATCAATTCACAATATAACAATTAATCACATAGCCTACCAATTCATAACACTATACATTCTGAGCCTAGGAAAAACCTAAGCTCTGATACCATAAGATGTTGGGCCCCGTTTTCGGAGCCCAACAATCCGAAGTCAATACAAAGCCCGTCATCCCATAAGGGTGGCGTGCCCACAACAGTCAAACATCAAACAAGCTTATTACTTCAACTCAACCATTTTAGCAAGGAAGTCAATTGTGAACATACATAACCGAAACTACTCCAATCTATTATTTCATTATCAAAGCAAAAGAGTTTGAAAAAATTTATTTACATACCAAACGTCAAAACATTGGCTTAATACAAAATACAAAATGATACAATTGAATGCTTATGCTTGAAATGATTCTAAATACCAAAAATTTTCGAACTAAATTAATTACAAAAGTCTCTATTCTTGGTGCTTGTCAAACTTTGCAAGGATCAATGTTGTTCTGCTTTTTATTCACCTGCAGAGTGGAAGGTAATGGGGTGAGCTACGAAGCTCAGTGGCTTATACATTTATAGCTTAAATATACCAAAGTATGCATATATATATCCCATTTAATCTAGCAATTCTATCATCCACACTTCAAGCTCAAAATTTCATAATTTGAGTGTCATCACATAGAACATATCATGAAGACTCATCCATCAAAACATAACACTCAAACATGCATCACACTTAACAGTTCAATTATGCAATGCATAAACAATTGACTTAAGAGTTCCATGGAACGAAACAGAAAAAATCAAAGTTTACTCCGTGAACAAAACGAATCCACTTTTTGGATCTCATATACTACAAATAGGCAGCCGGGAGAAGGCTATGGGTCAATGTGCACATGACTAACGAAACAGGTTCCTCTCTTGCCCAAACAGGTTCCTCTCTTGCCCAAGCATTTTGTACTCCATGAACTAAAATCCTTCCAAAAATCTCAAAGATTCAAAATAATATTACCTTCATTCTCCACCAAATAAAGGGATCTTTAGCTCAAAGGGAAGCTCTTCTCTTCCTCTACCTTTTTCGCTTCTTGAACAGCTCCAAAATCTCTCTTAAAGACTAAGAAAAATTAAACACCAGCTTGTTTCTCTTCTTTCTCTTCTTCTCTTCACATTTCTCTCTCTTCTTTATGACACTCTCTCTTTTTCTCTTCAATTTTCATTCTCCTCTCTTCCTAAAATGCAAGACAACACTTCTTCTTCCAATTATATCCTTAATGAGTGAGAAATATCTCATTTGCCCTTCCATTTATGCCTTATGTCTTTTTATGGTTAAGTGTCTTGCCAACAATACCCTTGAATATTCTGACATTACTATTTCTTCTAGAAAAATGTTCTCCATTGTCTTAAGTTTCTAATGACACCAAAATCAATCCATTTGGTTCAGAACTCTAAAAGTATTGCCCCAAACAATTTCAAACTGTTCTTATATTGAAACAATACACTATACTTAAATTCCTCCCATTCATACTCTTCCAACCAATATCCTTACCTTGATTCAATCAATCCTTTTTAAAATAGCATCAAAAGCTATAACTTTCATAGAGACATATAAAAAAAATGTGTTAGGAATCTATAGGTTCAAGAATCACTTCATTTGGAGGTTGGATAACAAAATTATAGCCGAAAGAATCAAACAAGATTTGATCCTCAATCATATTGAACCTATCTTGTGACAATTGACATAACTTTCAATACAAATGTCAGATCAAAATCATTCTTAGATGGTTTGAAAGAAAACTTCAGGACCTAAAACTTTTATGAAGACCTCAAGGACAAATTCGATCATTTACAGTAGGAACAGATGATATGATGTCATTTATAGATGATGTGACATCATCAGATGATACAGGATTGGGAAAATTGTCATAACTTTCCCTACAGATATCGGATTAAGGTGTTCTTTGCATGGTTTTAAAGAGGACTTCAAGATCTACAATTTTATGAAGACCTTGAAGATGGATTCTATCATCTAAAAGGTTAACACTTTGACCAGACGATTCAAGAAGGACAGTGCACAAAAGAAGCGGAGGGTCAACTATAGAGAAAACAGAAAGCAGACAATTGATTACAAAGTAGACAAATGCAGAGAAGCAGACGAATGTAGAGCAGATTAATGCTACAAAGCAGATGAATGCCACAAAGCAGATGAATGGGTAACAACAGACAAATGCCACAAGGAAGACGAATGCGGAACAGACGAAGGTGGAGCAGACTAATGCTACCCAGCAAACAAATGCAGAACATCAAACGAATGCCACAAGGCAGATGAATGCAGAACAGACGAAGGCGGAGTAAACGAATGCCACCAAGCTGATAAATGCGGAGAAACATACGAATGCCACAAGAAAGACGAATGTAGAATAGACGAAGGCAGAGCAGATGAATGCCACAAGGTAGACGAATGCGGAACAGATGAAGGCAGATCCAACTTAAGACGAAGCAAAGTCTTAAGGCAAAATGACATCATCACAGATGAAGCGTTTTTACAGAAGATACGTCTCCCCCCTTTATGAAGACCATAACTTTTGACTCCTATACCCAAAATTCTCATACTATATACTGTTGGAAAGATAACAAAAGGACCTACAACTTTCTAGAAGACAAATTTGCCTAATTCTATCTAGATTAATACAGAATTTCCCCTGAAGTCAGAATATGAACTTTACATTCATCCACCAATGTACTATACCTAGTTCTCAACTTCATGACAAATTTTGAGATTCTTAAAGATAGAATTTAAATTCGATGTCTTCACAAGAAATGTAGCCATATTTCTAGTTTAATCCAAATTAAGAATCATCACGTTTGGATAACTAGAAAAAACGTTGTGGCTAAAAGACTAAAGCATACTCAGTGAACATTTTCTAGATCAACTACCAAATTTGTTTCAAACTCTTTCTTTAACACAACTCATACCAAGATCTCCTTTTCTACTTTATTTACTCCTCATTCTCAACTTCATTTCATATCAATATCATCCATAACGAAATTATGGTCCATGATTAATCATGATCCTCAATAACAGAGCATATACATATATACATATCCTTCATCAACTTACTACACATATTCAACTTCATTTTTGCTTTCAATTCACTTCTAACTTTCACCTTAATTCTTCCCATTTCGTAATCTCTAATCCACCAAAACACCAAAGCAAAACATGAGGAACGTTCGGGGTCCAACATAAATTGGGGAATGTGTTGGTGGAATTTTTTTTTAAGAAAACTAGTCAAAATAAGCTCCATATGAAGAAGAGATTGTTTCGTTTCTCTTATGCTTCGAGTACCACTATAAATGATCACATCACCAGTTTTAATTAGTTAGTCACTGATTTAATGAATTTGCATGTGACATTTGAAGATGAAGATTTGCCTTTGATGTTAGTGGGATCCCTTCCTGAGGAGTTTGAGTTTCTTGAAACTACTTTATTTTATGGGAAGGTTGTTGTGTCTCGTAACGAAGTTACAGCTACTTTGTACAATCATGAATTGAGAAAGAAGACAAAGGAAGAATGTACAAGTGGAGCAGCAGAAGCTTTAGTAGTCAGAGGCCGTTCACAGAGCCAGACTAAAGGAAAAAAAGGGGAGATCGAAGTCGAGGCTCAAATTAAGTAAAGATGAATGTGCCTTTTGTCGTGAAAAAGAGCACTGGAAAAAGGATTATCCAAAGTTGGATAATAAAAACATACCTAATAAGAAAAAGGCTGTTGCAAATTCGAATGTTACTGAAAATGAAGATGTAGGCTCAGATCTTTTATTAGATGTTACATCCTTAATAAACTTTTTTAGTCCATGGCTGCTCGATTCAGACTATAGCCATCACATGTGTCCTAATCGGGATTGGTTCTTTGATTTTAAAGAGCTAAAAGGTGGATTTCTCTACACAGCAAATGATAATCCCTACACTACAAATGAGATTGATTCAAATTTCTTAAGGAATCACGACGAAACAATCAGGACCTTGATAGATGTCAGATAGGTGCTAAGTTTAACGAAGAATCTCATTTATGTGCAAGTCTTAGAATCAAAGGGATGCAGTATAAATATAGCAAATGAAGTAATGAAAGTCATCTCTGGTACACTTGTAGTAATAAAAGAAATTCAAAGAAATAATAACCTATATTAGTACTAAGGTAATGTACCTATTAGAACAACAACAATAGCTGCTAATGATGATCAAGAGCTAAAAGCAACCAGGTTATGGCATATGCGTTTGGGACATACAGGTAAAAAATCCTTGAAGGTATTAGTAAATCAAGGATTGTTGAAAGAAATTTGGGCCATAAATTAGACTTCAGTGAGCATTATGTCAAAGGGAAGCAGACAAGAGTGAAATTCATCACTACAATCCATGAACAAAGGATATTTTGGATTATGTTTACTCTAATATATAGGGACCTTCCAAAATAGCTTCTTTGTGAGGAAAATACTATTATGTGACCTTTATTGATGATATTCCCTAAAGAGTATGGGTGTATACTATGAAGACTAAGGATGAAGTGTTGGGATTTTTCCTTAAATGGAAGAAGATAGTGGAAACTTAAAGAGGCAAAAGGATCAAGCGTCTCCATGCAAATAATGGTAGGGAGTACATGAGTGATCCATTTTTCAAAGTCTGCGAAGATGAAGGTATTTTCAGACACTTCATAATTAGGGATACACCACAACAAAATGGGGTGGTAAAACGTATGAACTAGACGTGGTTATAGAAGGTTTGGTGTATGATGTCCAATGTTAGGATGGGCAGAGAATTTTGCGTTGAGGTTGTTACATATGCATGTCATCTCATCAATCGCCTTCCATCAGCTGTTATTGGTGGTAAAAACATCTTTGAAAAATGGTTTGGAAAATCTACTACTAATTATGATTCCTTACATGTGTTTGGTTCCATTAAATACTATCATATTAAGGAGTCAAAGTTGGATCCATGCGCAAAGAAAGCAATTTTCATAGGGATCACTTGTAGTGTGAAAGGATATCGTCTTTGGTGTCCAGAGACAAGAAAGATAATCTTTATTAGAGACGTCACCTTTGATGAGTCTACATTATGAAAAAGGTGATAAATGAAGCTGGTCGGCAGACTGATAGTACTCTACAACAAGTAAAGTGTGCTCCGAAATAGGTGGAGTTTGCAAGAAGGATTAAAAACCCATTAACGAATGATGAAGTAGATGAAGAAACTCCTAAAGTAGAAGAGGAGTTGAATGAAGAAGCAGTTTAAACTCAAGAACCTCCACAACAATATGAATCTATTGCATTAAGTAGTCCAAAACGAAGAATTCAAAGACCTAATCACTATGATGACAAGGTGGCTTACACATATCTAATTACAAATGATGAAACTCTTACCATTTATCATGAAGCGTTCCAAAGTTTTGAAACAGATAAGTGGAGGATAGTCATAAATGAAGAAATGCAATCCTTTTATAAGA
This sequence comes from Erythroxylum oxycarpum, assembly GCA_025629785.1. Taxonomy (NCBI): domain Eukaryota; kingdom Viridiplantae; phylum Streptophyta; class Magnoliopsida; order Malpighiales; family Erythroxylaceae; genus Erythroxylum; species Erythroxylum oxycarpum. The sequence continues at coordinate 9,457,837 of JAOTAZ010000008.1, read as the reverse complement.
ATCAGAAGTGGAAACTAGCTAGTTTACCGGAAGGAAAGAAGGTAATTGGATGTAAATGGGTATATGCAAATAAAAAAGGATTTCCTGACAATAATGATGTTCTCTACAAGGCAAGACTGGTGGCTAAAAGATACGCTCAGATGGAAGGAATTTATTATAATAAAGTTTTTTCTCTAGTTGTGAAACATTCATCCATTAGAGTTTTATTGGCCTTGGTAGCACAATTGAACTTAAAGCTAATGTAGTTGTATGTAAAGACTGCATTTTTACATTGAGATTTGGAAGATGAAATCTATATGAATAAGTCTGAGGGATTCAAGGTTGATGGTAAGGAGAATATGGTATGAAGATTAGAGAAATCATTATATGGACTAAAGAAATATTTGAGATAATGGTACAAACAATTTGATAAGTTCATGATGAGGCAAAGGTACACAAGAAGCAAATAGGATCACTGTGTATATTTGCATAAGCAACAAGATGGATCCTACAACTATCTTATCCTATATGTTGATGATATGCTGATAGCTTCAAAGAATCAAAGAGAAATTGAGAGATTAAATATTCAGTTGAATCAGGAGTTTGAAATGAATGATTTAGGTGTAGCTAAGGAAATTCTCAACTTAATGAGACTGTGTTTGACTCAAAAGTAATATTTGGAAAGGCACTATAATTTTTTTGCTTAAATGAAAATTCAAAACCTGTTAGTTCTCTACTCGCTCCTTATATAAAGCTTAGTGCATCCTTATCTCCATAGAAAGATGCATAATGAGAGTACATGACAAAAGTACCATATGCAAATGCAGTTGGTAGCTTGATGTATGCGATGATCTGTACAAGGCTTGACATTTCACAAGCAGTAGGAAACGTGAGCAGGTATATATATGATCCAGGTAAGGAGTATTGACAAACTGTAAAATAGATTATGCGATACATCCTAAATACCATAGATATTGGATTAATGTTTGAGCGAGATGAGAAAGGTGATCATTACTTAGTTGAATATTATGATTCCGACTATAATGGTGATCTAGATAAATGTCGATTGATAGGATTGAATTTTTATATGTTTTTCTATGCATTTACTTGTGATTTCAATCCTATTTTTATGATAAAATGCTCAAGTTGTGTTCAATTTATGTTGACTGCTAAGCTGGATTTGTTGATATATTTTTTAGACTAAAATGACAAAATTTTCTAAAGCAAAAATAAATGAAAATAATTTCGTGCTAAAGAGCAGTGCGTTGGTATTTTAACACATGAGGGGGTTTTAGGTGTTGAGTTTTTAATGGTCTTATACAGGTAGAATCAACGCATTAGCTACTTAGGTGCGGCAATTAAATGGTCCAATAGCATCTGGCAAAGCAAGCAACAGTAAAATCCACAAGAGGAGAGTCTTCCACGCTGGAAAGAAGCAACAGCTGCGCCTAGCTGAATAATCACAAGCATGAAGAAGGCTGGCTTTTTAATAAAAGTTGTTTAAAGGAGCAGTGAACGTTTTTTTTTAATGGCTAAGTCTAATCGGAGAATAGTGTACAAGACAATTAAATCAGCAAGCAATTGATGGACAACAATTCAAGCGGCAAGGTAATGCTACAGTGGATAACATGGTGGACCAATCAGAGGAAGTAAATCAGCGCATTTCCAATTAATAGGAGACTTTCACGTTAATGGGTTGAAGACCATTCCCAATGGCAAGTGCAAGTGTCGTGGACAACATAAGAAGGGGTCTTTTGATGTGACAGTGGGACCCAGATGGACTTAAAGACAAGAGTGGGTCTTTCAATTGAAATCAGCGTGCTGGACAGCAAAATCATCAGATTTAATGTGACCAAGGTGAGCGTTAATTAGCTACAGAGGAGAACACGTGATGCCTGGTGATTTGCGTGGATGAGCAGCAACTTTGAAGAGACACGATAAATCAACCAGCAGCAAAATTTGGAAGCGGTGGGACCAGCAGCTACAAAAGAAGATATGGAGAGCAAGCTGGAAATTTAAATGCAGGCGTGACTTCAAGACAGCTGGAACATCAGTGTGGAGGAAGCAACGTGGCAGTCCAAGAGAGGATGGCTTTAATTGTCTAATAAACAAGAGAGTTGCAAAATTAAAGGAAAGCTGGCGTGAATATCAGGAGAGACACAAGTTGTCGGCACAGAAAAGAATAAATAAGCTAAAGAGAAGAGAAGCACGCAGACGCCGGAGAGGACTTTAGAGCAAGGTAGAATTAAAGCAGAGGGCTCTTGACGATACGAGGAGGCGTGAAAACAAACAGGAACAAAAGCCAAGAAGAGAGGCGGCGGCGGCATGTTAAATTGGAAAAAATCACGCATGAGATCGTAGACAGAGAAGATAGCTAGCGTGCGTTGAAGGTAGAATCAAGGAGGCGTCCGGACAAAAATACAGAAGAGTGAGTCGGCGGGCGTGAACAAAGAATAGAGAAGGCAACTGCTAAAATCAACGCAAATCCCAAAATCAATGGAGAAAAGAACGCAAGATAAAGGCTTTAAAAATGAAAAAAGGCAGAGGTAGCGGGGGCTGGCTGAGAGAACAGTCTGGAGAAAGGTTTTTGGAGAGAACAGTCTGGAGAAAGGTTTTTAGAGAGAGCCATTTTCACGCTACAATATACACAAGAGAGGATCTGGAGGCACAAACGAACCAAAAGAGACCAGTGGATTTTCTCGGAGGATTTTGGGAGCTTTCATTTTTCTCTTCTGCTACTTTCACTTTCTCTCTACTTTTCTTCTAATGTTGAACTTCTTTATTTGTATGATGTTTGTTGAAATGTTCAGGAGCTAAACCTCACTTAGGGTGAGGGATGTAGCCTATTAAAAGAGAACTTTGTATGATATGGATGATTGAATGTTTTTAATGAGAATTTCTGTTGGGCTTTGTTCATCTTTCTTGAACTTTATTATTGTTTCTATGCTTGATCTCCATAGATGCATTCTTAGGAATCATTGGGTGTGCTGAAGAGTGAACCATGATTCATGCTTAGG
>JAOTAZ010000008.1:9424452-9440094 GCA_025629785.1 Erythroxylum oxycarpum | reverse complement strand
AGGTAAATTGAATAATAGCATTAAGAATCAAGAACCAATGACAAGTGATAAACATGTACGACATGCAATCAATCAAGCAAATATCTTCTTAGAATTTTCCAACTTTAACGTAGAGAGGCTAATCCTAATTGCTACTTATGATTACTGAAACTGAACGTCATATTTCGTTAACCTAGCAATTGAATCAATTAATCTCTAGTAGTGCTTCTAGAAACTAACGAATTCAATTAAAAAGACAGATTTGAAAATATTCAATGTTCATTAACAACATGAAAAAAATCCAGAAAATCTCTCTATAGTAACATGTAACATGGATCCCTAAACCAAGATAAGAGAATTAGTTAATCATACTTGAATTGAAATCAAAGAAACTAGCAAAAGGAATTGTCTCCATAAATGGTTCTTTAACAAAAGAAACAAAAATAACAATATGAAATCTGCAGAAAACTTGAAATAATAGAATAAGAAGATGCGGTAGTCTACTCTTTAACCTAAATCTACGACAATATTACTCCTAGAGAAGTGCAGTAACGTGAACCATAAAAAAAAACCAGCAAATCAAGAAGGGCGGCAGTAGCTAAAGAAGAAAACTAAAACCCTATTCTAAACCTAATCTAATCTACCCCTCTTTCTTTTACCCTAATACATATATATCTACGGCAACCACCCTAAAATCCTCCTATTTGAATTAAATCTCTCCCTTATCTTGATTTTATATTGTCCAGATGAAGTAGTCTTCTAATTTCGGTGAGAAACGTCTTGTTTAGAGGTTAAGAAGATCTTGGATAGTTGAATTTTAGTTGGAAACGAAATCTGAAAATCTACAGGTTTAGGATTCTGTCCTTAAGCGTGCCCACGCCTAATCTTTGAATTTCGTCCAGATTGGTCCTTTTTCATCCTTAGAGTGTTGAAAACCACCTGTAAATAATTATAGAACAATTGCATTAATTTTGGATAATAATTTCAACACCTTAACAATAATTACGCCCAAAATATATGCAATTTAATTGACTTAACAATGCTCAAGTTGGAGCTTCATCAAACTTGCAAAAATGCTCTAAAGATGGAAGAGTATCTCACCAAAATGAAGACCATCTCCGATCAAATAACGCTATCTGGAGCTCCTGTAGCAACTGAAGATCTTATTCTTCATACTTGAACGATCTATGCTGACTACAATGCAGTAGTAGTCAAGCTGGTAGATCAGCCAGATCTTATGTGGATTGATACACAATCCTCGTTACTTGCTTCTGAGAGCCATCTTGAACAATTGAATCATTTCTCAAACTTATCAATTCATTCTTCTGTGAACCTGGCTAAAAAACATGAATCCAATAAAACTTACTCAACTTATGATAACTCATAACGTGGTTCCTGGAGAAGCTCTCGTGGCTTACGTGGTAATCGAGGATGAGGACATTGAGGAGGCTACAATAAAAGTGGATGTCCTTATTGTGACCTTTGTGAGAAGCCTAGCCATGTTGTCGCAAATTGCTATTATCGCTTCGATAAAACATTTCAACCACCAACTTACGGCCAAAGTTCAAACAACTATCCACCTCAAGTTTGCTACGGTCAAGCTCAATCTTAGTTAGTAGCAGATCCATCTTGGTATATGGACAGCGGGGCCACTTACCACGTGACATCTGACACTGATCAACTTGACTATTATACTCCAGTAGGTAAGGCACATCTCTATACGTGCATTGGTGAGAAAACGTGAGTAACTGGTATTGGTTCCACTTCTCTCCTTATTTTTAATTCAACAATCTGACTGAATGATGTCTTATTAGTACCTTCAGCAACTAAAAATTTAATGAGTGTCAACAAACTCATTAAAGATAATGATATTAATATACATTTCACTAATGATGAATGTATTGTGAAGGACAAAAAGACAGGCAAATCTCTAATACATGAGAAAGCAAAACGAGAACTGTATCCCATGGATAGAGTAGCGTGGTTGGCACGGGTGAATATGATAGCTTCTCCTCCTTTTGATTCTTCCTCACAAAAGGAGAATAAGACTGAATTTGTCAAGTGGCATAACAAACTAGGACACCCTAGTGATGGGATCTTAAAGGAAATCTTGAATAAATGCAATGCCAACATTTCTTTTCCAAAATTTGTATGTGAAGCTTGCCAATACGGTAAATCTAAACAGTTGCCATTTACAAGGTATGAGTCTCATGCTTCTCCTGCTTTAGAACTAATACATACAGACATTTGGGGACCTCCTCCTGTACAATTTGTAAATGGTCATCGCTACTACATCCACTTATTAGATGATTTCAGTAAATACATGGTTGTATCCACTAAAACATAAAGGAGAAGCCATACACGCATTCAACTTATTTCAAACATATGATGAGAACCAGTTTGACACTAAGATAAAGGCTCTTCAGTGCGATAATAGAACTAAATATAAACCACTCATTCTTGTCACAAAAGCAATAAGTATTCAAATACGATTTACTTAGCCTTACGAATCCACACTGACATATTGTCAAATTGGGTATGACATTCCTTGCTTAGGCTCGCCTTCCTCTCACTTACTGGGTTGTTGAATGGCTATCTACATCATAAACAGACTGCCAATGCCTACTCTAAATGGTTCAAACCTTATGTCTGTTATACAAAGTTAAACCTATCTACAAGACACTCGAACCATTTGGGTGTGCTTGTTACCCATATTTGAAAGCTTACAATGCTCATAAGTTCCAAATATATAGCCAAAAGTGTGTATATCTTGGCCCTACCTCCAATTAGAAAGGTTGCAAGTGTCTCAGCACAACTGGACGAATATATACTTCCAAACATGTTGTTTTTGATGCGTCAACGTTTCCATGCATTGAAGGGTTCTTACATCGCCAGTCGACATCATCTAAGAGTGATTATGACATCCCATTAATCATCAACTCTCAAGAATATAGGGTTACCACTAAGATACGACGAAGAATCAATAACAACATCCTCCCATATTAGACTCTCTAAATCACACAAGTCCACTATATGCACCTTCGTTGACTTTAGAAACAACGGAGAGTCCAACCCAGTTGAACAAGACTTAACATTTGGTCTAATCTACAGATCAAGAAAAAAGCCCTGTTCACACAAACATACATCCCATGAGAACACGTGCGAAGGATGGAGTATTCAAGCCCAAGCATCCATTTATTGGGCTTTTAAAAGATGAGAATCCAATTTCATTGTCTCAAGCTTCAGAACCAAACTTAGTGGCAACCGCAATGACTTCCCCTAAATGGAAGCAAGCTATAATCAATGAGTTCGAAGCATTACAACGAAACAGGACGTGGACGTTAGTACCCTACACTGGTAAAGAAAAACTAGTTAGTTGTAAGTGGATCTTCAAAACCAAATTCAAGCCCGATGGCACCATTTTTAAACATAAGTCCAGACTTATTGTGAAGGGTTTTCAGTAGGCATCTGGAGTTGATTATAGAGAAAATTTTATCCCTGTTGTTAAGCCTATCACCATTCGCATTGTGATGACTATAGCTGTCTCGTTAAATTGGGAAATTCAACAGTTGGACGTAAATAATGTGTTTCTCAACAACTTTCTTCAAGACGATGTCTTCATGCGACAACCAGAAGGTTTTAAAGATCTACAACATCCAAAGCATCTGTGCAAACTGGTGAAGGCCATTTATGGTTTAAAAAAGGCACCTCGTGCTTGGTTTGATCGACTGCGTTTCACTCTATTGCAGTGGGGATTTAGAACTTAATAAGTGACGTATATCTATTCTTTCATCGACTGAAAAACCTTACAGTGTTCATTCTCGTTTACGTTGATGATATACTCATCGCAGGAAACAACTCTAATTATTTACAAAACTTCATCCAAAAGCTGAATGTACTATTATGTCTGAAGGATCTAGGCTTTGTGTATTACTTCCTTGGGATTGAAGTCTACTAAGATAAGTCAGTCCTTTATCTGAATCAAAGCAAGTATGTCTTAGACATCCTAAAAAGATTTAATATGCATAACTGTGCACCAGTCACAACTCTTATGGTCACTGGAAGGCAACTCTCTAAAACAGAAAGAACTCTTATGGAAGATCCTTCCCTATATATTGGAGGATGATTGGCTCACTTCAATATCTTATCAACACAGGACTAGACATAGCTTACTCAGTCAATAAGCTAAGTCAATGCATGTCCCAACCTATGAATATACATCTTCAGGCTATTAAGAGGGTGCTTAGGTATTTGAAAGGAACCCATCATCTTGGGTTAGACATCAAGCCCTTCAAGCTACCTCACTTAACGATCTTCACTAACGTTGACTGGGCCACCTACATTGACGATTGTAAGTCCACTAAAGGCATTTGTGTCTACCTAGGGAGTATGCTCATCTCGTGGGCGTCAAGGAAACAAAGAGTGGTGTCTAGGTCAAGTTCTGAGTCAGAATATCGAGCATTAGTAGGTGGCACAATAGAAGTCAAATGGATACAGTCACTACTTTCTGAACTTGGGTTAACACTAAAGCAACCCTCTATGATGTGGTGTGATAATTTAAGTGCAAAAGCATTAAATGCCAACCTTGTTCAACACGCTCGTAGTAAACACATAGAAATAGACGTCCATTTCATCCGAGAGTTATACCTAGTCGGTATCATTGATATTGATTACATACCATCTTCCCTCCAGGTTGCAGATTGCCTAACTAAAGCCCTTACATGTACACACTTCATGCAACACAGACAAATTCGGCTTGGTTATTACACCCTCTCATTTGAGGAAGAATCTTAAAGTATGAAAGATAGGGTTACCTAGATGTAAATATAATAATTGCCTATTCATTAAATGCCTTATTATACAGACTATTAATCGTACATACCACCCTAACACATGTATGGCTTGTATTCATTATTCTCCCTCCTGTAACAAACTTCTGTTGTAAGTATTACTATAAAAACATTTCTATTTTTTATCTAACAACTTACATTGAAGCATTAAATTTTAGAGTCTTTCCATAAATGTACACATAGGTTTGTATAGACTTCGACACTTCTAAAAATGCTTGATTTGTTGCCTCTTGGGCGGCGATCACAAAGTTGACTTATAATTTAGTGGTTCACCTTGTAGTTAGTATTCTTTGTTCTTTATGCTTTTGGCATGCCTGAGACAATGTAACATCGAATACATTGACTCAACACTACCCTCAAGCCCTAAGGACAACCAGACCTCTTACGATGTCTCTGGTAAAAATATGCACAACTCATAAAAGTATTTGGAATAACATAAACTTTTATCATTCTAGTAACTTATCCAGATTAACTAAATCATATATGATTTAAAGAGAATGATGATTCTAATCTAGCTAAAATTTACCACAAATTCAGAAGTGATAGGATTAAGAATAAAGCCTTATAAATTATATGTTATCTAAACACATTTAAGCCTATCTGATTTAAAATTAATGACAACTCTAATGTAATTCAAATTTAGATTCTTATTCGATATAATGACTAATGAATATTTTGAAAAATACTAATCTAAAATAAATCAATCTAGGGGATGAATCACATGTAAACTTAGTACAGTTTCATCAATGATTATGTTCCCAAAATAAAAGTATCCGATTTAAATAAGCCACTTTGTCTTTAATGAGAAAAAGAAGGATTTCTCAAAGTAAGCAAGTTTTAATTATTATTTATGAGCGATCAATTTATAAGTAGCATTGATTTAATACTCCTGCCGATTTTGTGACTGTGATAATTGAAATCTTCGGGAAAATTAATTAGTTGATTTATAGAAATAATATCAAAAGTTTTTTTGAAATTAATATGAAAAGTTTTAAAACTGATTATGTTAAATGATGAACTCACCTTTAGACTAGAAATAGATGGCAGAAATTGCATATTATAAGAAAATGGAAGGGGAATCAAATATAAATTTGGAAACGTTTCCAACAAGTAGATTTGTTAATTGGCAGTTGCACAAAGACATGGATTACCCATTTTAAGGCCCACAGTGACCATTGGTTGATCCATAATATTATTGGCATGGCTATCTTAACTAAGAGCTATAATTTTAACCAATGACTTGAGTGGACTACAAAACCATAGAATTCACATGATCGAGAGTCGTAGAGAAAAGAATAACTGTAGCCAAGTAGATGCTCATTCTTATTTGGAAATAGATGGCATGTTATAAGAAAATAGAAGAGGAATCAAATATAAATTTGGAAACGTTTCTAATGAGTAGATTTGTTAATTAGTAGTTCCATAAAAATATGGATTATCCCTTTTAAGTTCCACGATGACCGTTGGTTGATACAAAATATTATTGGTATGGCTATCTTAACCAAGAGTAATAATTCTAACCAATGACTTAAATGGACTACACAACCATAGAATTCACATGACCGAAAGTCGTAGAGAAAAGAACAACCGCAGCCAAGTAGATGCTCATTCTTGTTTTGAAATAGATGGCATGTCATAAGAAAATGGAAGGGGAATGAAGTATAAATTTCGTAATGTTTCCAACGAGTAGATTTGTTAATTAGCAGTTGCACAACAACATGGATTATCCATTTTAAGTTCCATAGTGACCATTGGTTGATATATAATATTATTGGTATGGCTATCTTAACTAAGAGATATAATTCTAATCAATGACTTGAGTGGACTACACGACCATATAATTCACATGGTCGAGAGTCATAGAGAAAAGAACAACTGTAGCCAAGTAGATGCTCATTCTTATTTTGAAATAGATGGCATGTTATAAGAAAATAGAAGGGGAATCAAATATAAATTTGGAAACGTTTCCGACGAGTAGATTTGTTAATTAGTAGTTTCAAAACAACATGGATTATCCCTTTTAAGTTCCACGTTGACCGTTGGTTGATACATAGTATTATTGGTATGGCTATCTTAACCAAGAGTTATAATTCTAACTAATGACCTAAGTGGACTACACGACCATACAATTAACTTGACCAAGAGTCGTAGAGAAAACAACAACTATAGCCAAGTAGATGCTCATTCTTATGTTAAAATAGATGCCAGGTTATAAGAAAACGGAAGGGGAATCAATATAAAATTTGAAAAGTTTCCAACGAGTAGTTTTGTTAAATAGTAGTTGCACAACAACATGGATTATCCCCTTTAAGTTCCACGGTGACTGTTGGTTGATACATAATATTATTGGTATGGTTATCTTAGCCAAGAGTTGTAATTATAACTAATGAATTGAGTGAACTACACGACCATAGAATTCATATGACCAAGAGTCGTAGAGAAAAGAACAATTGTATCCGAGTAAATGCTCATTTTTGTTTTGAAATAGATGACATGTAATAAGAAAATGGAAGGGGAATCAAATAAAAAATTGGAAGCGTTTCCAAAGAATAGATTTGATAATTAGTAGTTGCAAAAAAACATGGATCATCCCTTTTAAGTTCCACAGTAACCACTGGTTGATATATAATATTATTGGTATGACTATCTTAACCAAGAGTTATAATTCTAACCAATGACTTAAGTGGACTACACGACTATAGAATTCATATCACTGAGAGTCGTAGAGAAAAGAAAAACTATAGCTAAATAGATCCTCATTCTTATTTTGAAATAGATGGCATGTTATAAGAAAATGTATGGGGAATCAAATATAAAGCTGGAAACATTTCCAACGAGTAGATTTGTTAATTAGTAGTCACAAAACAGCATGGATTATTCCTTTTAAGTTCCACGATGACTGTTGGTTGATACATAATATTATTAGTTTGGTTATCTTAACCAAGAGTTATAATTCTAACCAATGACATGAGCAGACTACACAACCACAGAATTCACATGACTGAGAGTCGTAGATAAAAGAACAACTGTAGCCAAGTAGATTCTCATTCTTATTTTTGAATAGATGGCATCTTATAAGAAAATGGAAGGGGAATCAAATATAAATTTGGAAAAGTTTCCAAAGTAGATTTGTTAATTAGAAGTTGTACAATAACATGGATTATCCCTTTTAAGTTCCATTGTGACCATTGATTGATACATAATATTATTGGTATGGTTATCTTAACCAAGAGTTATAATTCTGACCAATGACTTGAGTAGACTACACGATCATGGAATTCACATAACCGAGAGTCATAGAGAAAAGAACAATTGTAGCCAAGTAGATTCTCATTCTTATTTTTAAATAGATGGCACGTTAGAAGAAAATCGAAGGGGAATCAAATATAAATTTGGAAAAGTTTCCAACGAGTAGATTTGTTAATTAGTAGTTGTACAACAACATGGGTTATCCCTTTTAAGTTCTACGGTGACCATTGGTTGATACGTAATATTATTGGTATGACTATCTTAACCAAGAGTTATAATTCTAACCAATGACTTAGGTGGACTGCATGACCATAGAATTCACATGACCGAGAGTCGTAGAGAAAAGAACAATTATAGCCAAGTAGATGCTCATTCTTATTTTGAAATAGATGGCATGTTATAAGAAAATGGAAGGGGAATCAAATATAAATTTGGAAATGTTTCCAACGAGTAGATTTGTTAATTAGTAGTTACATAACAACAAGGATTATGCCTTATAAGTTCCACGATGACCATTGGTTGATACATAATATTAATGGTATGGCTATCTTAACCAAGAGCTATAATTCTAAACAATGACTTGAGTAGACTACACGATCATAGAATTCACATGATCGAGAGTCGCAGAGAAAAGAACAACTGTTGCCAAGTAGATGCTCATTCTAATTTTGAAATAGATGGCATGTTATAAGAAAATGGAAGGGGAATTAAATATAAATTTGGAAACATTTCCAACAAGTAGAGTTGTTAATTAGTAGTTGCACAACAACATGGATTGTCCCTTTTAAGTTCCACAGTGACCGTTGGTTAATACATAAAATTATTGTTATGGCTACCTTAACCAAGAGTTATAATTCTAACCAATGACTTGGGTGAACTACACGACCATAGAATTCACATGATTGAGAGTCGTAGAGAAAAGAACAATTATAGCCAAGTAGATGCTCATTCTTATTTTGAAATAGATGCCATGTTTTAAAAAAAATGGAAGGGGAATTAAATATAAAATTGGAAACATTTCCAACGATTAGATTTGTTAATTTGTAGTTGCATATCAACATTAATTATCCCTTTTACGCTCTAAAGTAATTATTGGTTAATACATAATATTATTGGCATGGCTATTTTAACCAAGAGTTAGAATTCTAACCAATGCCTTGAGTGGACTACACGACCATAGAATTCACATGACCAGGAGTCATAGAGAAAAGAACGACTATAGCTAACTAGATGCTCATTCTTATTTTTAAATAGATGCCATGTTATAAGAAAATGGAAGGGGAATGAAGTATAAATTTGGTAATGTTTCCAATGAGTAAGCTTGTTAATTAGTAGTTGTACAACAACATGGATTATTCCTTTTAAGTTCCACAGTGACCGTTGGTTGATACATAATATTATTGGTATAGCTATCTTAACCAAGAGTTATAATTCTAACTAATGACTTGAGTGGACTACATGACCAAAGAATTCATATGATCGAGAGTCGTAGAGAAAAGAACAACTGTAGCCAAGTAGATGCTCATTCTTATTTTGAAATAGATGGCATGTTATAAAAAAATGGAAGGGGAATCAAATATAAAATTGGAAACGTTTCCAACGAGTAGATTTTTTAATTAGTATTTGCACAACAACATGGATTATCCCTTTTAAGTTCCACAGTGATCATTGGTTGATATATTATGGTTATCTTAACCAAGAGTTATAATTCTAACCAATGAGTTGAGTGGACTACACGGCCATAGAATTCACATGACCGAGAGTTATAGAGGAAAGAACAACTGTAGCCAAGTATATGCTCATTTTTACTTTGAAATAGATGCCATGTTATAAAAAATGGAAGGGGAATCAAATATAAATTTGGAAACGTTTCCAATGAGTAGATTTGTTAATTAGTAGTTACGCAACAGCATGGATTATCCATTTTAAGTTCCACGGTGACCGTTGGTTGATACATAATATTATTGATATGGCTATCTTAACTAAAAGGTATAATTCTAACTAATGACTTGAGTGGACTACACGACCATAGAATTCACTTGACCGAGTGTCGTAGAGAAAAGAACAACTGTAGCCAAGTAGATGCTCATTCTTATTTTGAAATAGATGGCATGCTATAAGAAAATGGAAGGGGAATCAAATATAAAATTAGAAGCATTTTCAATAAGTAGATTTGTTAATTAGTGGTTACATAACAACATGGATTATCCCTTTTAAGTTCCACGGTGATCGTTGGTTGATCCATAATATTATTGGTATGGCTATCTTGACCAAGAGTTATAATTCTAACCAATGACTTGAGTGGACTACACGACCATAGATTTCACATGACCGAGAGTCATAGAGAAAAGAACAACTATAGCTAAGTAGATGCTCATTCTTATTTTGAAATAGATGGCATGTTATAAGAAAATGGAAGGGGAATCAAATATAAAATTGGAAACGTTTCCAACAAGTAAATTTTTTAATTAGTAGTTGCACAACAACATGGATTATCCGTTTAAGTTCCACGGTGATAATTGGTTGATATATTATGGCTATCTTAAACAAGAGTTATAATTCTAACCAATGACTTGAACGGACTACATGACCGTAGAATTGATATGACCGAGAGTCATAAAGGAAAGAACAACTGTAGCCAAATATATGCTCATTCTTATTTTGAAATAGATGGCATGTTATAAAAAATGGAAGGGGAATCAAATATAAATTTGGAAACATTTCCAACGAGTAGATTTGTTAATTAGTAGTTACGTAACAGCATGGATTATCCCTTTTAAGTTCCACGGTGACCGTTGCTTGATACATAATATTATTAATATGGCTATCTTAACCAAGAGGTATAATTCTAACCAATGACTTGAGTGGACTACATGACCATTGAATGACCGAGTGTCGTAGAGAAAAGAACAACTATAGCCAAGTAGATGCTTATTCTTATTTTGAAATAGATGGCATGTTATTAAAAAATGGAAGGGGAATCAAATATAAAATTAGAAGCGTTTTCAGCGAGTAGATTTTTTAATTAGTAGTTACACAACAACATAGATTTTCCCTTTTATGTTCCACGGTGACTGTTGGTTGATACATAATATTATTGGTATGGCTATCTTAACCAAGAGTTATAATTCTAACCAATGACTTGAGTGGACTACATGATCATAGAATTCACGTGACCAAGAGTCGTAGAGAAAAGAACAAATGTAGCTAAGTAGATGCTCATTCTTATTTTGAAATAGATGGCATGTTATAAGAAAATGGAAGGGGAATCAAATATAAGAAATGTTTCCAACGAGTAGATTTTTTTAATTAGTAGTTACACAACAACATGGATTATCCCTTTTAAGTTCCACGGTGATCATTGGTTGATATATTATGGCTATCTTAACCCAGAGTTATAATTCTAACCAATGACTTGAGTGGACTACATGACCATAGAATTCACATGACCGGGAGTTATAGAGGAAAGAACAAATGTAGCCAAATATATGCTCATTGTTATTTTGAACTAGATGGCATGTTATAAAAAAACGAAAGGGGAATCAAATATAAATTTGGAAACGTTTCCAACGAGTAGATTTGTTAATTAGTAGCTACGCAACAGCATGAATTATCCCTTTTAAGTTCCACAGTGACCGTTGGTTGATACATAATATTATTGATATGGCTATCTTAACCAAGAGGTATAATTATAACCAATGACTTGAGTAGATTACACGACCATAGAATTCACTTGACCGAGTGTCGTAGAGAAAAGAACAACTGTAGCAAAGTAGATGCTTATTCTTATTTTGAAATAGATGTCATGTTATTAGAAAATGGAACGGGAATCAAATATAAATTTGGAAACATTTCCAATGAGTAGATTTGTTAATTAGTAGTTGCACAACAATATGGATTATCCCTTTTAAGTTCCATGGTAATCATGGGTTGATACATAATATTATTGGTATGGCTATCTTAACCAAGAGTTATAATTCTAACGAATGACTTGAGTGGAGTACACTACCATAGAATTCTTATGACCAAGAGTCGTAGAAAAAAGAACAATTGTAGCCAAGTAGATACTCATTCTTATTTTGAAATAGATGGCATGTTATAAAAAATGGAAGGGGAATTAAATATAAATTTGAAAACGTTTCCAGCGAGTAAATATTGATTAATTAGTAGTTGCACAACAACATGGATTATCCCTTTTAGGTTCGACGGTGATCGTTGGTTGATACATAATATTATTTGTATGGTTATGTTAACCAAGAGTTATAATTCTAACTAATGACTTGAGTGGACTACACTACTATAGAATTCATAATGACCAAGAGTCGTGGAGAAAAGAACAACTGTAGCTACGTAGATGCTTATTCTTATTTTGAAATAGATAGCATATTATAAGAAAATGGAAGGGGAATCAAATATAAATTTGGAAACATTTCCAACGAGTAGATTTTTTAATTAGTAGTTACACAACAATATGAATTATCCCTTTTAAGTTCCACGGTGACTGTTGGTTGATACATAATATTAATGATATGGCTATCTTAACCAAGAATTATACTTCTAACCAATGACTTGAGTGGACTACGTACACAACCATAGAATTCACAATGACCGAGAGTTGTAGGGAAAAGTCTTACCCTAACATATGAAAGATGTTTGGCAAAAAAAAAATATAACAACGAAGCCTCAACTCTTTTATCAAGACAACATACATACAAAATCCCTACAATTTGAATGATAACATTAATATCATAGAAGCTATAATTGAAATATTCATAATACGTTAATAAAAACATAAGGGCTATATTCGCATTTGTTTTCCAATATTAGGCTTAGCATTTGATATCCATACTTTCATCCTGTTATTACAGTTGGGACAATCGATATAGAGAATCTGAAAAATTACTCAAGATTACAATATCCATATTATATGCTTAATATAATAACATAAAAAAATTACAAATCTTGTTTTACTTTTGAACATAACGCCTTCTTTTGGTAAAATTGAGACTATTTCTTTTCAGCATCTACTAAATTATTGAAACAACAATAAATCACATTTTTTGAATCCATTAACAAAAACTTCACACTCTTCCCATATCAATATATACCAAGTGTAGATGCAATAAAAGCCATGTATATTTTACTTCCACCTATTTTTTCTGTAATACACATGATGGTCAAGTATGATTAACACGTGACATGTAAAAAAATCTAACATGATTTGCCACATCAGCGACATTGACGAGAAACTTAACATTTGATTATTTTTGCAACAAATTAAAAATTAGGGCATTTAATATCACTTTTTAAAGTACAAACTAGTATTACAAAATTAAGTAAAGTTTGAGAACTTTTTTATAAATAACCCTATACATAATTAGAATAAGTTTCATAATAAAATTAAGGGAATTTATAATTTAAACACGAAAATTCACTTAATTTTACAATACTATAGCGAAAAAAATTATATCAACTAAGTGTACAAAATTTTAAATTTTTGCAAAATAGTTCACTATTTATTATTGGCAGCAAAGATCATTGATTCAAGTTAAAGGAGTGCTAAGATTCAAGTCGGTGAGACAGGGACTAAAGATGAATTTCTCTTCTTTGGTTCAACTACTTATAAGCTTGTTAGCAACTTTAGTCATTGTCTCACTGGCTTCAATTAAAATCCCTAAAGTAATTAGAGATTAATTTTAAAAGTCCACATCAACCACTAACGTGGCTAAATTAGGCCCTTTAATATAAAAAAAAAATTGTCTATATAAGTGCAGTTGACAAAACTTTGACAGTTTTGTCAATTGGAAGGCTATTTAAAATATTTTTCAAAATTTTAAGTCTTTTCTATATATACATTACCAAATGTTAGAATCTAACTTAAATTCTGATCAAAATATTAAGGGCCAAAATGCATCTTTAACCTTAAATGATTTCCAAAGTACATAATCGTTTTTGTTTTCTGAATCATCATATCCGTCTTTTTTCTTGGAAGCTTTTGAACCACATTGACATTGGTTAGAGCTTTCAAGTATCCATAAATCACTTCGACATTGTTGAGATTTTTTAGACATCTGAAAATTTTGTAGTCTAAGTTATATTCAAGAACCACCAAATCCTTAATTCTACGAGATGCTTTGTACCTTAAATACAAGTCAAAGTTTTCAAAGTATGTGAGTGCTGAAAGGTATACCAAAGCATAGTGACTACAATATTTTAAAATTATGTTAGTGTTATTGCCCTTCTATTTCTTTAATTAACTGGTTTAATTAACCAAGCTTCTGCTTCATGTAAGCATAATTGTTCCAATTTTTAATTTTTTAATTCTTTTATTGTGATCTTATCGGAGATTGTGCTTTGATTGCATACATAGAACTATCTCTCACCATAAATTCTCTTATTCAAGTAAAAAATGCTCCCAAGATGCCATTAGAAAGCGATGATTGCATATATAGAACTATCTCTCACCGTAAATTCTCTTATTCAAGTAAAAAATGCTCCCAAGATGCCATTAGAAAGCGATAGTGTGAGTATGATTCCAACCAACAAAGAAGACATTAGATACTTTGTACTATGAAAGAGATTCGTTGGAATGTTATATGGACTGATATTTGTATTATAAATGGTTACTAGATCTTATGATTTGAGGGCTTTTTTAATTTGAATTTGTTAATGATTACATTAGGTAGCCAAAACAATGATTAAAAAAGTTTTGGCCTTTCCTAAAATAAAACTAATTAATTAAAAGGAGGTCTCCTTTCCAATACATTCTCATTCTTTGTAATTTCGTTACACATGCTCTATATTCCCAAAATCAGAATCACGTCATTGCGTGAAATTGAGTCTCTGGCTAGTTTTGTCAAACTATACTCACTGCACAAGAAAATGCATGCATCGATAATCATGAATTGCACATGTTTTTGTCCTTGCAAAGAGCTTTGTTTATTAAGAATAAATTAAATCACAACTCATATGATAGCATTACCTTTTTTTCTTAATTTTGTATGTCTGATTCGTTTACTTACAAAGGAAACAAGCATGTCTACATATAGTATACGTGATTGTCTATACATCTTTTACATTGTCAGCATATGTAACCAATTTTGGCGTATAGGGATAAGTAGTTCAACCATTTTACACGCTGCCGCTGCCAGCGGGCAGGTTGAGGTGAGTCCACAGCTGGTGTGCTTCTGTTTTTCCTTGTTATTGCTTATCCTCCCCTAACTAATCTTTGGTTGGTTACTTCTATACTCCACTTGGCTCTAACTGTGGTTTTAGTCGATTGAGTACTTCTATATAATCACTTTTTATGCAGGTGGTGAAAGACCTAATAGCATCTTTTGATATCATCACTTCCACGGATAATATGGGCAGCACAGCATTGCATATTGCTGCTCACAGAGGCCAATCACAAGTAGTTGAAATTTTGATTTTTGCTTCTCCTTCATTAGTGTCTTCAAGAAACAATGCTGGAGAAACTTTCCTCCACGTGGCTGTGTCTGGCTTCCATTCCCCGGCTTTTAGAAGATTGGACCGACAGATTGAGCTCATGAAGCAGCTTTTATGT
>JAOTAZ010000008.1:9337866-9349030 GCA_025629785.1 Erythroxylum oxycarpum | reverse complement strand
GCTCTAAACTTGAGTCTGATCTATTAATCGGCCCATTTTCATCCCCATATAAAGCAAGCTATAAGTTACATATTTTAATCCAATGCCATCAAAAAGACACAAATTTACAAATGTGACTGTGCTATACTCCAATTCTCAATTACTGAGTTAATTTCAACAGACTTGAGACCTGTGAAATCATGTCTAAATACATGCATAAGGGTATGTATAACTATTAGATAGGCAAAAATACTAATATATAAACTCCGGAGGGCAGACAACATCTGCATACCATACCATGTTTATAGGTGAACGATTTCTTCGCTTTTTCAACTAGATGTATATCTATTACTTTCTTCTTTAGAAATCTAAACCTCAATGTGTTTTAAAGCGATTATACAATTGCACTTCTTTGTGATAAAGATGCAGAGAAGATTGAAATTGAGGGGACAAATTGAAACTTAAGGCGTGAAGAGTTAGTTTCTAGGTTCTTAAACAAGATTAATAGGTCTTGTTTAGTAAATAACTTATCAACCATTTTTTGGTGGATTGAAAAGTTTTTAGTTATTTGATTATCAAGTTATTGATAATTATGTTTAATAATAAATTGATTCGGTTGACAGATTGAATTCAATTTGTCAATTTTGAAAATACTCATATGAGCATGTAAATTTAGTGAAATGTTAAAATCGATACATTCGTATTTAAGTCTGCATTTTCTTCGTAAACTCATCAAACATGTCTCCATTAACATTGTTCTCTCTTATTTATGCCTTGTAACCTACACAATAAAGCCAAGATTTTTAGCACAATCTTTGAAGTTATTTTTTCCCCTCCAACCCTTTCTTTAAGCCTACCAAGCTGAAAGTATGTATAGACAGGAAGTTCTTTTCAAGGAATGAAGGAGACATGCAAGGGAGCTAAAAATACATGAAGCCTGACAGCAAAATTGCCACTCAGCTGCATTTCATAATCAAATTTCTCCGGCATTATGAAAAGCTGATGCTTTACTGGGCACTATGGTTTTGTTAACTAGTCTTCGGTATTGTTGAAATTCACAACGAAAGGTTCTGCAGTGGCAAAAAGGTATCCAACAGGGTAACCAAATCACTAGAATAAAAATTTAACAAAAGTTCATTTGAAGACGATTCCTTCTGTATTATTTTCTTCCTCAACTGAACAAAACGTGAAAAATGATTACGAAAGGGTTCTTCCAAGTCAATCCATTACCACTTTTCGGAATCATCACCTTGACATGGCAAAAAGATACATTTTCCGACGAAGCAAAAGCAATTATTGTCAATTTAAGTCTGCTCAAAAGTATCCTTGCTAGTTCACAACATCGACGACTAGCTTTCGAGACTTGAGGACTGACCACCTCATACGTCGGTAATATGCTGCTTGGAGCAATGCCAGTGAAAGTAAAAATATCCACTTGAAACCCATCTGCAGCAGAAAGAACATCATATCTAGTACAATATTCTGAATTTAGTGACATGAAAACAAGACATAATTTGAAGCCAAATATACCAGTTTTCTCTCTTCCATTTCGGGTTCTGCAGCCCAAGTTAAAAATGAAACGACATCCTTTCCCATCTGCACAAAAGGATATACGAAATTCATATTTGTACCATCAGGAGTGGAAATTGTCTATGCTAGCAACTTACTGCCGCTTCTCATCCGTCACAACAAGTACATATAAAAAAGACAAACCTGGGCTTCTGTAGCTGGAGTACCGTCTTCATACTCAACAGCACCATCGTTGAGCATTTTAGGCATTGCAATAGCTCCCCCAGGAAAGTAAGGATTATAATGCAATCCCTCTCGAATCTAAAATACCATTTTAATGATTCAGTCAATTTTTGAAAGAGCAACGAGGTATAGCTGAAGTTGCCAGAAACACAGGCTCCAACCACAGTTTTTCAAGAAAAACTCATGCTTCAACAGTACGGCTTATAGCTCAAAGAATATAGAACAAAGTTGTAACCAACATAAATATGAAGAAAATATACAACCAAAGCCCGACAGACGAGAAGAACTTTTAGAAAGCACTTGGGACCTCTTAATTATGATATGAACAACTTATCAAACAATAAATTTAAGAGACTCCTCTCCAGGTCCCAAAATCTTTCTTAAAAAAGGTAGAAAAAGCATTCACCAAGCAATACAAACATGAGAACTAGTTAAAAAATAGGTTGAATCATCACATGGAAGTCAACTTCAATGACAGTCCGTGCTATGCTGATAGTAAGGCACCATTCATTACTAACATGAACATGGCTTAGATTTGCAGGTTTTCTGCGTTATCAATCAGCAACCAGATCAAACATTACAAAAGCCTACATGCAGAACAGATTGAAGAAGGAATTACCGAAACACCAGCTGGAGGGTCACGGTAACCAGTTAGAAGAGCAAACACATAGTTCTGACCATTGTGACGAGCCTGAAAGAAAGAAAAGTAAGATGTTTCTAAAATTCGCTACTAAAACTTCCAGAAGTGCATAACAGAGAAGATGGTAGTTACTTTAGTAATCAAACTTAGATCAGGAGGATAAGCCCCTCCATTTGCAAATCTAGCTGCTTGTTCATTAGCATATGGTTGAGGGAAACGGTCACTGAGTTTACCAGGACGTGTAAACATCTCACCCTCATCATTAGGCCCATCAACAACCTCAATTTCAGCAGCCATAGCCTTTGTTTCTTCTTCTGTGTATGCAACACCCACCAAATCACGGTATGAAATCAGGGACATAGAGTGACAAGATGCACATACTTGCTGGTAAACTTGGTGTCCACGGCGAACCCTGTCATTGAAAAGTTTAAACTCACCAACTAAAGGACAGGTTACATGTTATTATGAAAAGATGGTAACGATGTCTCATTGACAACTTTTGATATCCTGTATCAACTAGGAGGCACCCCTGTGATCACTTCCTGTGAATCTACAATCAACAACAATGGACATGAAAGAAACAAGCACGTGACTCTGGTAATATAGCCTGGAGCTACAAATATTTGCCATCCTAACAATTGTAAAAGAATTAATGCTCAAGTAGTAAGAAGAATAAGTTCAAAAATGATGGCATTAACAAAACTTAAAGCAACACAATAGCACATCCTCAACTCTCACTAAATCCATGAGAGCTCATGACTTGAAGAGTAAGTATTTCAGTAATGGTCTTTCCTTGAACATAACTTTTGAGGATAAGCAACAGTACTGCAGAAAAAAGACGGACAATGAAGGCTACTTACGAAGCATGGTCATAAGAACTCAGAATGCCTTTATGAGGCCAAGGATAGTTTGGGCACTCTAAGCCATGCTCAGCCTCATCAGCAGACGCTACTGTTGCAAAAACCAGAAACCCAGAAAGACCAGCCCCAGCAAGGGCAAATGCCCTAAGAGACTTCATACCAATAGATCTAGCATCATCATCAACTTTTGTTGAATTGAATAAAGACAAAGCTGGGCGGGCCTGCAAATAGGATATACAAACTATTAGCAATAGTAATTAATTACACCAAAAGGTAACTAAAAAGGTGATTCTGAGAAGCTGCCCATTCAAGATAGAAGGAAGACTAAATGATCTGAAGTATGAAGCACTCTCAAAGAAAAAGGATCATACCATGTGCACAAAATTGAACCACAATGCAGGGGATGGAGCATAAGCAATTACACAAGCAACCAAAGAGGCACATTGAACTGAGACTGGAACATGGAACATCAAACTAAATGAAAAGATGGGAGTCCTTACAACTGATTGTAAATGCAATTTTCTCCGCAGAAGCTGGTGGATCAGTCCTCCAGCCATTGTACAGTAAGACCCTCTTAACTAGGTTTCTGAAACAATAAAGGTAAGTATCAGTAGCAAGAGCAAATATACAAAATCCACAAAGATACACCCATCTGAGCTTTGGGATGTCAAGCCTACTTTTCCAGATTGAGAAGTGATATAAATTAATCTTATAACTCCTATTATCATTATTCACAATCAAAATCAATTCCCCCAACAAATTATACTGATTACTATCATCACACCGGGGAAACAGACAACTTTTGAACCACCATAAACATAACAGGACCATTAAAATCGTCATATTAACTCCACGTCACTTAAAAAACCCGCAACAATTAATATCTCATGTTCCCTGAAAGACCAGAAAACCCGCATAGGATGACAAACATAAATAAACACGAGACGAATAATCTGGACAGCTCCTGCGCATGTTTGAGTTACAAACATTCTCGAACTATGGATCAAACCAGAAAGCTATCACATTTTAAGACATGTACAACCTAGGAAAACTAACAACTTAATACCATTCAAGCAAATCACACCATCGACAAAACATGATCTTAAAATTCTCAAACGCATAAAACAGTAGAAAAAGGCGGAAAGATCAAACATTTCCAGTATAAACACCGCGTAAGATGACTGAAACGACCAGTCCCCGCCAGAAATTCTCATAAAAAAGAACACAAAGAAGAATCTCTAAAAGGGTAATGTAAAAGAGTATTAATCGATGCAACAAGTTAAAAGAGAGGAATATGAATAGAGAGAACGGAGAGCTTACGGTGTGGAGATTGGGAAAGGCGGATATAGTTAAAGAGAGGAGGCGGGGTTTCGAGATCCAGAACAGCGAACGATTAGATAAAGTATGGCGAGCAGACGAGACGAGATGACAGGTGCAGAAGGCAAGCTGTTACTACTAGACCAAACTTGGCTTGCGAGTTTATTGGATGGGCGGCCCAAACCCAAATACTAGGAAGAAGGTTTTTAAGCCTCTCGCTCAGACAGCCTCAATTAAGTGGAACATGTCGAATTAAGAAACCTTTGACCATAGAAGACCCATCTACCTAAAAGAGACTTTCGAAACCCATCAAAAGAATCATAAGACGACACCTCAAAATCACTCGGTTACACCATATTACCAGCAATGTTTTCTGACAAAAAAATAAAAGAAAACGCTTTAAAGAGACAGAGAGTTTTTAGAGCTAAGAAACACTGTAAATTTGGTATTTTTGTAAAAGAACATATTTTTAATAAATAATAATAATAACTGCGTAAAACAGACGAAAATTAAAAGCCTCCACTTGCGCATGCTTGACTGTATAACAAAACCATTGGCGGCCCACACTTTCTTCGAGGCCACCGATTCTTTTCCCATCAAATTGTCTCTCCCTCCACATAAAGATGGCTTCTTTCTGGATTTTGAGTTTGGACAAACATGGCCAGGTTAGGACACAGCCAAATTATCAAACACGTTTCAACAAAGCTGGTGTTTGTAGTATCGTGTGTAGCTCTTTTAGCTGCTGCTTTCGTCGCTGACTTCCTCTGGGCATCATCTTCCTCCATTTCTTCTGCTTATCGATCCGTTGCATCCAAGTGGGCTCTTCAGAAATCTGGCAACATTGTAGTTCCAAGTCCACTTTCTCTCAAACATGAGAACAAGGTTTGTGTTCCCTTATGTTGTTGCTTTGCATTGATGATGACTCTCTTGTTAAGAACATTTTCAATGCGTATTTCTTGATGTGGGTACTAATAAGTCGAGGTTTTTTCTTTTGGGTTTGTCTTGTGCTTGGATAAAAGAAAGAAGAGATTAAAAGTGAAGGAAATGATCGTGAGTTGTTGTCAGCAACTTTTGCTGATTTGCCAGCGCCAGAGCTAAAATGGGAGCAGATGCCATCAGCACCGGTGCCTCGTCTTGATGGCTATGCAATACAAATCAAGAATCTATTTTACGTATTTGTTGGATATGGCACCATTAATCATGTGTGAATCTTTCATCCATAACCACTTCATAGATTTGACATGTCAACTTAAATGTTCCTCTGGAGTAATTGTGGATGATGAACCTATCTTGTAGGTGCATTCTCATGTTGATGTATATGATTTTACCAGTAATAAGTGGGTCGATAGATTTGATACTCCTAAAGAAATGGCAAATTCTCACCTGGGAGTGGCAACCGATGGCAGATACATATATATTGTCTCTGGACAATATGGTCCCCAATGCAGGACTGCTATACCAAATACATTTTCCCTTGACACTGAGACAAAGTCATGGCAGAGCTTGCCTCCATTACCAGCACCAAGGTGTGTGACTCCATCAGGAAATCCATAAGAGTGACAGTTCCTACTTTATCCACGAGGAGTGAAGACTAACTAATTTCTGATACACAATCAATTGCAAGCTTTCACTGGAATAGATTAATTTAGCAATTAGTAGTATTCAGTGGGAGGAAATTGATGGTACAGAAGCCCGAGAATGATTGTATTAGAGTCTTAAGGAAGCCGCCATATATAGCCCTTCTCTTAGCCATTTTAATTTTAGTTGATGTATGATTTTGACATAGCTCGGCATTTGCAGATATGCACCTCCAACTCAACTGTGGAGAGGCAGACTCCATGTGATGGGTGGGAGCAAGGAAAATCGCCACACGCCGGCTCATGATCATTGGAGTATTGCAGTAAAGGATGGAAAAGCACTGGAGAGGAATTGGCGAACAGAAGTGCCCATTCCCCGTGGAGGGCCACACAGGTCTCTTCCCTTCCCTGCTTTATTTTTTTCCATTTTATAGGCTTGGAGGATGAACAACCCTTCCTTTGTTGACAGAGCTTGCATTGCGGTTAATGATCGACTTTTTGTTATTGGTGGTCAAGAAGGTGACTTCATGCCCAAACCTGGGTCACCTATATACAAGTGCTCTCGCAGGCGTGAGGTTTGCTTGTTTTTTATTATATCTGACAACGTTGTTGGAATAATCTTGAAGCCAGAGTAGCTGTGATCATTGATATTTCCACTCATTCAGGTGGTCTATGGAGATGTTTATATGCTAGACAATGAAATGAAGTGGAAGACTTTACCCTCAATGCCAAAACCCGACTCGCACATCGAGTGTGCTTGGGTTCTCGTCAACAATTCAATCATCATAACTGGAGGGACAACAGAAAAGCACCCTCTAACTAAAAGGATGATTCTGGTTGGGGAGATTTTCCGGTTTGATCTTGAATCAATGGTATTCATCCACCATCTGCAGCTTCATAGTATATGCTACTTTCATTTTCATAATGTGCACATTCCATAGTTCAGTAGAAACTTCCGGTCACATTTAACAGGAATAAAAGGCCAACTAAAATCTGCTGCTATACTATTAACTTGGAAATGGTTATTGAGCTCTGGACCTCTGGTAACTTTGAACCTGAGTGTTAAGTTTGACATTTTCCTTCTGTTATTTGAATTACAGACATGGTCGGTGATTGGCAAACTTCCGTTCCGCATAAAAACTACGCTGACCGGACTCTGGAACGGATGGTTGTATTTTACATCAGGGCAGAGGGATAGAGGACCGGACAATCCACAGCCTCAAAAAGTAATCGGGGAGATGTGGAGAACGAAATTGCATCTTTGAGCAGTTTTCATCGAACACCACTTGTAGCACTGCCAACTGCAATTTTTGTCATTTTTCAAAACCTTTTTAGAACCACACGTCTGTTATTCTTCTACCTTCTTGCAAGTTTATATACCTTCGTAGAAACTTCTATTTGATCACATTAAGCAAATGAGCCACTAATTTTACGTTGATTACCCGGTCCCAAGCCCTGCCGATCAGGAATAGTGTATTTGTAAATGTTATGTAGCTTCCTTTCATGGAAGTATATTCATAATATTCTAAGCTTAAAACTGACAGGTGAAATGGATAGAGGATTCTAACTTGCAGAATATACAAATTACAAAAACAAGGTTGGCATCATAGTAAGCTAAAACCTAAGAGGTCTGCTCATTTACAAATTAGTCAACATCTCCAGTTGATGCTTTACATTACCAAAAGGGTAAGTGCTAGTAATTACCACGTGAGCTGGTATCAAGTCATCATAAGAGCTCCCAACTTGAATCATGCATGCCATTCTGTCTGCTTCTCTCTCTCCCAGAAGCCCTATTAGAGCCATTAACAAACCAGTATTATAGAGTAGTCCTAAGCAGCAGCCTGCAAACACCATAAATTAATATCAGAACAGAAAAGGAGACCGCAACATTCATAATTACGCAAGCAGCTGCAAGGCAGCAGTTTATTGACACAAAATGAGAAGCTTGCAACAGACACCTTCCTAGTTAGTTTCAATTTGTCAAAGGCATTTGTTAATGGTACAAGAAATGCTTGGTGCAAAAAATTCACGGCACAATTTTATTAATTTATGGAATAATGTATGGGAAAAAAATCCAGTTTCTGTTCCACCAACCTGATTAATATTCTTCCACCCGAAAACATGAACTTCAGTACAATATAGTTCCAATTTTTGCCACACTGATCAGGTCATTGATAATTTCTGCAAATTGATTACTCATATTAACATTTGCAACATTGACCAAATATAGAATAGCCAAGGCTGAGAAAAAGAGATACCGCTTTTCATCTTAATAGAGGGGCATAAGGAGCTGGACATGGGGACACATTATGATCAGGTAACTGGCTTATCAAATCAATTGCTGCCTGCAGACATGTATTTAGCATCTTCTTTTCTAATCTAACAAGCTGAGTAGCAACTCGCTTCTTAGGGTTCAAGTTAGGATCAGCCAACTGGGCATGAGAGAAATTTATCAAATAAAAATTACTGACACTCGAACAAATTAGGATTCAATCAATCATCAAAACATGTAATACCAATATTACCATTGACTCATCTTCACTCAAGCTAGTAGGATAGCCAGCTAGACGCCTCTCAAAATAATCAACAAGCTGGTCCAACACTGCTCGTTCCATACATGGACTCACCTATATCACGTCCAACAAATTTCAATTGAAAGCCATTAGAATTCACTAGACTCTTTCCTCAGAAGTCCAATGAGAAAGGAGTTAGCAGTTGCTATTGAGTCAGATCTAGGAAATTAACTTCACCTCATCTGTCCTTTATTCTATATTATATACATCTTGTTCATAATTAGTTAAAAAAATAGAAGAGGAGGTGAACTTACTGGACAGATTGGACCTTGAGAAGAAATAACTGTTTGCATCTCAAAAGGATCTGATACATAGCCCAATCGCAAATAAGGAAGCATATCTGAGATAGTTTCTTTTTCCTTTCCAACATATACCTGCAACAGATATAAATCAAAACCATCTACGAAAGGAGCCCTATGACCATCTTTTACAACAGAAGTTTGAATTTGTACTTGAAACACTTGGACTGACAATTTGCCATTTCTTTGAGCAACCATTCTCTTCTCCTGGTATTGAGGGTCCTCTGTGTTTAGTGCTGCCTGGAACATGCAACACATAGTGCATATCAAATCAGTTGACTAGCAAACACATGAAATACAAATAAAAAATTCCAAAAATCAGTATCACCTCAATGGAAATTCTATCATAAGAATTATCCTCATCAACAAAACCATAGTTAAGAAGCAACTTTGAATTAGGTTGTGGCCCACACCTGAAAGCAATCTTGAATTTCAATATCCACTAAAACAACACCAACAAGCCAGAAAACAGCACCGAATTGGGATTACTAAAGCAAATAGCAAACCAGACAACAATGGGTTCTCCAGCCTTATATGGACGATCAACCACTAGTTCAACAGCACCATCAACTGCACTTAACATTGCTTTGCAGTTGCTCCTGTAGGCAAGCAAAGGGGGTCCAAGAGGAACCAAAGCAAATCTCCGTGCCAAACTGACTTTCTAAATACAAAAAGGGGTACTAACTCATCAATTTGAATATTTCATGCCAAAAGGAACCACCAGCATAATGGCAACAAACAAAACATTCTTGCTCGCCAGAAAGGAAGCTGAGAACTGTGTCACATCAGAAATAAATACAGAAAGGAAGGTAGGCAAACAGATAGGGCAATGCTCAATGCACCCACATCATAAATTAACAATTCAGTTCTGAGCAGAGGTCTCCTCTAAAATGTGGAGCTAACTCAATAGTTATGGAGGCAGTCTAGGACAAAAGGCACACTAAAAATGCATGATAAAGTAAATATCTGTGCTCACTTCAAGGAAGCAATAACACAACCCAGAAAAGGAAGAACTGAAATTCCAGGTCAATTTCAGGAAATAAAAGATGAAAGAGGATTGGTTAGTATAATCAAAATTGATACGGCAGAAGCAAATTGGGCTCCTATATGACTTCGCTATCTAATCTACCAATGACACCACCTAGGGCAAGGACAAAACTAGCAAATCCCTTGAGAACAAAATGGAAAAGATACAGCAAACAGGAGAAAAGTTACCTGCAAATGCACCACGCATGACTGTACAGCAACAAAAGCTTGCTTAAAAATCTCAAATGGAAATGCTTCAGTGGGTATATCATATGGATATTGCTGCAATGAAATAACATAATCAGAATAACTTGTGGCAAACAATAGCACATAAACCCTCCATAAAGAGACTCAAACTCTAACAAATAACTATACAAGCAATTAATGAATACAACAGTATAACCTGAAAGAGCGAACCGGCCATGAACCAAACCGTGTCCAGTTCATCATATTCCCTTTTAATCCCTTCTGCCCTTTCAATAACTTCACCCTACTTCACCAACAACAGTTAGATGGATTTTTTTTAAAAGATGAGAGTAGCACTCACTGTAAATATGCAAGAACAGAAAAAAATATGATGGTGCCAGTATTGATCATTCAGAACTGGTAGTCAAATGAATAGCATACCTTAGTGGGGCTACCAGTCAGGAAAGCCAGTTCAGCTTCTGACCAAAGAAGTGGAGACTCCACAGCTAAATGGCCCCGGCCTCGCTGGCGATCAAGCTCTCTAATGTAAGGATACCAGAAAGACTTCTTTCCCTGTTTCTTCTCATACATCAAATGCAATGCCAAGCATGCTAATTCTGACAGTTTGTTTGTGGTTAACAACTCAGCTGCATTAAAGACAAAGTGGAAAATGAAAAAGCCACCACTTGTAAGCTTAACTGTTAACAAGAAGCAGTGTGTCTAAGTTAAGTGGATTGATGACAGTCAATCACATAACAATATAACCAAATCATACATCCCTGCGGATATAAAGATTCTACAACATGGTTTTGACATACAGAAAGTCATATTAATCCCTTCTGTGTCCTCGCTCCAATAAAGTCAATGACCTAGTAAATGGGTGTGCACAATCAGACCACTTCCGCTCATCTTCTACAATAACATCATAGATTTTGTACAACATTTTAGCTAGTCG
>JAOTAZ010000008.1:9271945-9282402 GCA_025629785.1 Erythroxylum oxycarpum | reverse complement strand
CATCCCAAATGCCTTTGCTATAGGCCCCTGGCACCATAATACCGAGAAGTTGAAACCCACAGAGAAAATTAAGCTCAAGTATCTACATGGCCTACTCTCCAGATCACCATGTCGCGAGACCAGGCTAAAGGAGATCATCAACACCATTGCAGGTGTGGAGAAAGAAGCGCGTGAATACTACGATGGACCAATTGATGTTAACATTGACGAATTCGTTGACATATTGGTTCTTGATGGCTGCTTCCTCATTGAGCTGCTTCGGAAGGAATATGATAAGAAGCTTAGAGCTGCAGATGACCCTATTTTTAGTGTGGCTTGTATGCGCCAATACTTATCTTATGACCTAATATTGCTGGAAAACCAAATACCTTGGATGGTGCTTGACTGCTTGTTCAACATGACCAGGGAACCTGAATCAAGGCCCCTTGTTGAACTCGCCCATGGATTCTTCCGAAGCTGTTTGTCAGTCGAACTACCTTCTTCAGCTGACCTTCACGTAAGACCCAAGCACATGCTCGACCTCTTGAGAGCTTGCTTGGTTTTGTCCCCTGGGGAAGATGAAGATGTTGGAATTGGATGTATGCCACGGCGAACTATGCCATCCGCTACAAATCTCCTGGATGCTGGCATCAAATTCAGACCAGTCAACTCAGATAGCATCTTAGACATCAGATTCATTGATGGTACACTAGAAATCTCACGTTTTATGGTTCACGAAATAACTGAAGTTGTGATCCGAAATCTCATCAGCTACGAACAGTGTGCCCCCGGATGCAGTGGTAGAATCTGCTATACTCCTAGACAACCTCATCAACACTACCAAGGACATGGACATACTCTGCCAGAATAAAATTGTAGATAATCGGCTCAATCCTGAGGATGCAACTCAGTTCTTTAATAAGCTCTATCAAGATGCAAGTATTAGCCGGTACTATTACTTTGAACTTTGTGAACAAGTCAATGAGCACTGCAGCCACAGGTGGCCAAAATGGAGGGCTATCTGCATGAGCAACTATTGTAGCACCCCATGGGCAATTGTTTCACTAATTGTTGCCTCCAGCCTTTTGATCTTAGCCTTTGTGCAGACAGTGTTTACTATCCTTAAATAAGATGATCAAACGAGCTTGCATAGGTTATGTGGAGGACTAAAAATGTAAAGTTGTTTGCTCAGTTCAGTGCCTTGGAATCCAACTCAGTTTTCCTTTTCCTCGTAATCATACTATGTTTTGTTTTGTGCTAACTTGATCATACTTCTACTCTTTCTATCTTTGGTGTATCAATTTATTGTTTAATTATCAATCTGTGAAGTTCTCATATCAATTTGAGTGAAAGAGAACTCAATCCTAAGGCTTCAGGCTTGTCTTGAACCATTCTTACACAGATTTAGTCACGTCTTAACCGATGAAAGAATCACCATAGACTTCCAGATACTTTTTTTATTTTTGGGTAGGATCTATTGTGAACAAATCAAGGATTAGTTTGAGGGCTCCTGGTATTAGAATTATGCCTATGACTCAATCGTTATGTAATAGATTGATTACTTTAATTTTGTGATTATTAATTTTGATTAATAACATGACAAATAATTTTATTATTATATTAGCTCCTGGTATTGGAATTATGCCCATGACTCAATTGTTATGTAATAGATTGATTACTTTAATTTTGTGATTATTAATTTTGATTAATAACATGACATTTCTCACAACCTAATAAATTTGATCATGGGCTCTTTGAAAAGGAAATAAAGAAAGCAGAGATCAAAATCTAGGCAAAAACAAGACCACGTTGGATATAAAGAACAACAAAAAAACACCTCTTTATAAAGAGAGGAACCGGGGTTAAGCTCTTGGCGAAGAAGGGTACCCATGGAAATGTGAGGAACATCGAGAAGCGCAGAGAGCTTCTCAGAATAGACGTGCGTTTTAGCTCCGACCTCGCCAATCAACACCCACTGTGCTCCTCCACTGGCTTACTACTTTGTCTTGTTGTTTCTACATAAAGGCAATAGCCATTGATCAAAATGATGGACTTGCGCCATTTAATTGACATTAAAGATAGGCCAATTCCTCCTCTGTTCCATACGTGTGATGAGATGGGATAGAACAGAGTCACTTAAACCATAGAAACTTACTTGTCCTGAAACAGTGAGCTCTAGGCTAGTAAGCTCCTATTTTCCCAAAGAACTAAAACAGTTAGATTTTTGCTTGCTTATTGGGCCTTTCAGGCCAGAAGTATGAGACCACTATTTGCTTATTCTCTTTTCAAAAGAAAGGTTTGAGTCCAGACGTTCGAGAAAACCCACT
Organism: Erythroxylum oxycarpum; assembly: GCA_025629785.1. NCBI lineage: Eukaryota > Viridiplantae > Streptophyta > Magnoliopsida > Malpighiales > Erythroxylaceae > Erythroxylum > Erythroxylum oxycarpum. Next base: position 9,280,096 of record JAOTAZ010000008.1, on the reverse strand, counting down.
TTGTTAACAAATTCAATTCACATTATAACCCTACACCAGACGAGCCACACCCTTCTCCCAACAGCAACCCACACACCACCAGACGCTACTCTTCTCTCAACAGCAACGCACGCATCACCAGCAACGTCCACGCAACAGCACCTCTGCATCTTTTTCCTATCTCTCAATTTTACTCTTATCTATTGGAGGTATTATTCTTCTGTCTTCCAAGTCTGTTCTGTTTGTGTTCATGGACAACTCTGATCTCTATAATTGCTTTGCGTATTGTAAGTACTGTTGTCGCTTGAGCTGATCTAAGATTTTGCTTTGTTCTTCTCACGTTTTTTCTGGTAAGATCTTGTTTTGCATACTTGTTTCGTAGATGCAGATGTAATTGTTGTTGCGTATTGTAAGTCTTGATTCTTCATATGTATTGGATTTTCTGTATGACTTGTATTTAATTGCTAATTGCTTTTTAACGCGTTAACACTTGGAGTTAAGCCGTTGTTTGTGTACCTGAACAAGCTCTGTTTGGTGAAACTGCACACTTGGAATTAGTCTGTACTTTCTTGTTTGAAGTTTGATGTTTATTGTTGGACCTTGAAATAAATTCCAGTTTGTTCTAAGGGTAAATGTATCATATGAAATAATTGAATTCATTTTGATTGTGTTCCAAACAATGTAATTGAATTCAATTATAATATTACTGGGTTTATTCCAAACACTGTAAATTGAATTCAATTCAATCTCATTAATGTAATTGAATCCAATTCGTTAATGAATTCAATTCGAAAGTTTCCAAACATCCCGATAGTAAAAACAATTCTGACCCTTGGTCTACGAGTCAGTGTTGGGGTGGTCCTCACTCCTGAGTTAGTTTAATGGTCTTAAAAGGCACAGAAAATGACGAGTCTTGAAGAAGGAAAGAACATGTACATTTGGATCTTACGTCCAACTTGCACTTCTGTACGTAAAGGATCAATTCTCTTTGTAATAACTACTTTGAACCCCCCATCTCTATGCATTCGCCAGAAATCACATAACTAATTTGCTTCTGAACTTCCTGGTAGAGTGCTTTACTTAACTTGTTTAGATTCAATGCAGATATGAGAGATCTCACTTTCTGATGCCATTTTGTTGCTCCTTGCTAATGGTTTGTAGGTTCCGGACAAACTGTAATAATTTCACCTGTGAGTTGTCTTTCCAGGAATCATCCAAGACTGACGAAGTCTGCAAGTGAGTTGAACTTGTTTAGGTATTTGTATGATTTGCTAATGTCCTTACAATAAGCATTACAATCTGATGTTTTGGAAACTTCCAACAGGTTTTGCAGAAGGGTTTAGACCCATACTTGGTTTTCCTGCTCCCTTGAACAATTGTGAATCTCATCTTCATTTTTCTTGCCAGATTGATGGCAGATGAGGTGCATTTCAATCGTATAGCCATCCCTCCTAACGAGGAAGAAGTTGAAGTCAGGCTCAATGTTGATTCAATGGTTGCTTCATTTAAGAACATGATGTCCCAAAAGCCAACACTGTCTGATAAATGTTGCATCTTCAGAGTACCGTACATCCTCCAGAGGCATAATGAGAAGGCTTACATCCCAAATGCCTTTGCTATAGGCCCCTGGCACCATAATACCGAGAAGTTGAAACCTACAGAGAAACTTAAGCTCAATTATCTACATGACCTACTCTCCAGATCACCATGTCGCGAGACCAGGCTAAAGGAGTTCATCAACACCATTGCAGGTGTGGCGAAAGAAGCGCGTGAATGCTACGCTGGACCAATTGATGTTAACGTTGACGAATTCGTTCAGATATTGGTTCTTGATGGCTGCTTCCTCATTGAGCTGTTTCGGAAGTATGATAACGAGGGGCTTAGAGATTCATATGACCCTATTTTTAATATGTCTTGTATGCTCCAATACTTACTTCATGACCTCATATTGCTGGAGAACCAAATACCTTGGATGGTGCTTGAACACTTGTTCAACATGACCGGGGGACCTGAATCAAGGCCCCTTGTTCAACTCGCCCTTAAATTCTTCGCCACCCTTTTCTCATTCGAACCACCTTCATTTGACCACCATTTCAAAGGACACAAGCACATGCTCGACCTCTTGAGAGATTGGTTGGTTTTTTCCTCTGGGGAAGAGGAATTTGACGAAACTGTATCATGGGCATCTATGCCATCTGCTACAAATCTCCTGGATGCTGGCGTCAAATTCAGACCAGGCAAGTCAAGGAACATCCTAGACATCAAATTCATTGAAGGTGTACTAGAAATCCCACCTTTGTTGATTCAGGAAACAACTGAAGATACAATCCGAAACCTCATCAGCTACGAACAGTGTAGCCCCACCTGCTGTGATAGAATCACTTCATATGCTATACTCCTAGATAACCTTATCAACACTTCCAGGGACATGGATATACTCTGCCAGAAAGGAATAATATATAATTGGCTCAATCCTGAGGAAGCAACTCAGTTCTTTAACAAGCTCTATCATGATACATTGGTTAAAAGGTATTATTACGGGAATCTCTGTGACAAAGTCAATAAGTACTGCGACCTCAGGTGGCCAAAATGGAGGGCTATGCTCATGCGCAACTATTTCGGCACCCCATGGGCAATTATTTCACTAATTGTTGCCTCCGTCCTTTTGATCTTAACCATTTTGCAGACAGTGTTTTCTATCGTTAAATAAGATGATCAAACGAGCTTGCATAGGTTATGTGGAGGACTAGAAATGTCAAGTTATTTGCTCAGTTCAGTGCCTTGGAATCCAACTCTGTTATCCTTTTCCTTGTAATCATACTATGTTTTGTTTTGTGCTAACTTGATCATACTTCTACTCTATCTTTGGTGTATCAATTTCTTGTTTAATTATCAATACGTGAACTTCTCGTATCAATTTGAGTATAAGAGAACTCAAACCTAAGGCTTCAGTCTTGTCTTGTACCATTCTTATACAGATTTATTTACGTCTTAACCGATGAAAGAATCACCATAAACTTCCATATACTTTTTTTTTGTAGGATTTATCGTGAACAAATCAAGGATTAGTTCGAGGGCTCGTGGATACTCCCTTCGAATAATATATGATTCATTCATGGGCTTCAACCGTCAGCCTGAGCTTTTAGATTGATGAATTATTCTTTCTTGAATTGACTTCTTCATTTGCATTTGTTTGACAATTCTTTGTCCTCACTGTACCACTGATTAAAACTTAAAACAAACAGTGTAGCATCAGTGTCTTTCAGGGCTTGCACAATGATTGCTTGCATCAAAGACAGTGGAGAGTCCATTCTATTTGTAAACTCATGAAACTTCTTATCTTGTCTTTCTTTTGATCGTCAGAATGGGACTTCCTTACCTTTATTTTTATTGCTCAAGAAAAAAAAGGAGACAACTTGCGATAAGAAAAACAGTAATTAGAATGAGATAAAAGCTAATAATTTAATCAGGGCTAAACTGATGACAATACTGATGTTAAACGATGAGCATTGTGAAGATGTCAGCACAGCATACCCTTAATTTTCTACTTGATATCATTGTAAACCGATTGCCTCAGTTCACTATGAACTTTCATTCGTCCAGTCCACGAGGCACGCGCTTTATACTCAATCAAGAACGTTGAAACTTACCGAACAAATCTTAAAAGATGAACACTTAATAGCATCTTTACGAAGTCATTCCTCAATGTTTAGCATCAAGTGTGGCATTTGGCCTTGGCTGGTTCAATATCTCTAATAGAGATGAAATATTTGGAAGTGGGCTGTAAGCTGCTTTGACGCATTTTGGCAGTAAGAGCACTCTTTGTAATTTGCTGATCAAATAGCATGCTCTTAACAGGGAAACAAGAAAGTATCACTAGATAAAAATGCCATACATAAATTTTGAAAAGACCGGAATCGTTCTAACTCTAAGATGGAGTTATACAGTAACAGTTATGTCGGTTGGCAGTTGACAGTAATGACAGTTGATAATTATAGTAAAGATAAGTATGTTGGTTTATACAACAGTCCCCCCTAACAGTCATAATAATTTTTTACAAACTCTTGTCTGGATACTCTCTGTAAAAATAACATAAAACTCCTAACAGTCATATTAATTATACCAAGCCTACTGAGAAACAATGTTACTCTGGGGTGGCACAAACTGCTCTTTATTAAATGTCCCAAATCTAAAGCATTTCGATGATGCTCAGGTATCGGAAAACTTCTTCTGGATGTGCAACAATATTTTGATGATTCTAGAGTTCTTGAAACGAAGAAGGTCGTGGTAACCAGCATGTATATGGTGGAAGACACCAAATTACAGTGGAGAGCCCAAATTAACGGTGACTTAAATGCTAAAAGACAGTGGAATGACACATGGAAAGTATTGGTTCATTCATTGAAGGGAAATTTCCTTCCTCGCAATACGTCGTGGTTTAAGTCATTACAAAAGTTACAATAAGAGGAGATTATTTGTAAATATGTAAGGCATTCACTTCATTAATGTTAGACATTCAGAACACAACGGACAAGGACAATTTTTTTTTCAGAAAAGTTTATAGATTTAATTAATAAATATTATTTACACAGCCAAGTATGCAACTGAACTAGGATAATACGAAAGAACTAGATTACGAGGTCATAATGGTACCTGAGATCAACTTACTCCATGCTCATCTCCTCCTCATGCTAATAGTTAGGTTATCCGCAATTCCCCTTGCTAGAAGGTTAAGTCAGATATGATGTGTCATCTCTTGAAGAATCTACTTCGCACTTTTACTTGTTGTCTGTAAATCATAAAATTCCTTTCTTTCCAAACTTGGTAAATCATTGAAACCTAGCTTATCTTAAGTGCTCTGTAATCTGCCTGGCTTCCCATCCACATTTTCACTAGCCAAATGATAGTTTCCTCCCATTAATCACTTGAATAATAAGTGTTCAGAGTTCCTCGCAGCCTTTTCCAAATCTTCTTGTGTAGCTACACCTAATCATAATGTGCTCCAAACTTTCCAATTCTACTTAACACAAATCCCAATTCAAAGAACTAATATTAAGCTTAAGTTTGTCCTTCATAGGTAGTCATACCCTGTGCATGCCTAATGTCTTTATCTCAAATAGGGATGGCAATGGGCTGGCCCATAAGCCTAGATTCAGTTGTTTTTAATGAGCTTGCTATTAGAGAAGTGCTCTAAAGGCAATCACCTTTAGCACTTACTGTACAAATCATTTTATGATTAATAAAGGCATTTTTCATTATTTTGATAGTTATACATTTATGGATTTGATGTTAATCTTAAATTGATTTAATGAAGTTCTTAATACAAAACAAAGCATGGAAGAAATCATAACAAGATCATAATAATGAGATTCCTATCATGTGCAATTATGTTAGTATCTAAACTTTCTCTAGTTATAGGATTAATGAGATAGAATATCATTAATCCGGATAGACTAGCACAAGTTATACTCCTTGATTAGATCAAGCAGTAGATCTCATAAGCTGTAGACAAGAGTTGTTTCTGAGTTAATATATGGATGCTTACTAAGGGTAGTAAGTACATTGGATTGATTTACTATGAGACAATCATATGGATATTCTATTCCGATGTTAATGATAGTCTCATCATAGCAATGGTGCCAGTATCCTTTGACTTAAGGTGCTCAAAGATATCTCATATACTGATCTTGTGCTTTGACTCCATTCATCGGTGCCTTTTAGGGGTTACTTATAAGGTGGTGATTGGATACAACCTGATATATTCAGAGATAATTGAGTAGCCAATAAAGGATTCGCCTCTACTAATAGAAGGAGATGAAACGCACGGCCTCTTATCGGGGTCATTATTCGGGAGTCTCTGGCTAGAGCAGATATGTGTCATATAAAGAGAGTTTTCAATGATGCATAGAGTAATAAGATCCTCAGGACAAGATCTAATATCTCTTGGACTAGATGTGACGTAGTCAGTCTAGTGGGACTTGACACTTTGACCATACTATGAACCAAGTGGATTATAGATGGTAAAATGACAAATTGCATGGCAACATTTCGTATGGAAAGGTTCATAGTCAAACTACTGACTTTGCGGTCAATTGGGGGTCATGATGTGTTGTTAGATACCCCTCTTGACTTACTTAAATTAAGTGTTAATTCAAGTGGCCAACATAACCGGGAACTTAATGGATCACACCAGTAGGAGATTTGAAAGATAAGTAAAATGGTCTTGAATGGTGATTCAAGTTATGAGAGAGTGTTTTGTGATTGTATCGCGATGTGATCGTGGTATAAAACGTTGCATGGAATGGATTAGAAACAAGTGTTGTTGGCTGCTAATTTGACATTAACTTCCCAAAACTTCCATTAATACATACTATTTATTGGGACCCGATCTCGGAACTGGACCTCAACCGGATAAGAACGGAAAACAGAAACGAAAACAAAGTGGCGGAACGAATCAAACGGATTTCAAAACCAAACGAAAACGACATACAAAGCGAAAGTATCGAATCACAACAAATCGAATCGGAACGAAATCGGAAACCGAAACAAAGCGAATGAAAGCGAAAGAAGCGAAATCAAATCGAATACAAAGTCAAATCGAATTGGCTCGGAAACAAACCAAATAAACGATGCAATCGAACTAAAAAACAAATTCCGACATTCGATAACATATACTTATAGAAAAACTATCGCGTTGGAAACCTATAAGACAAAACCAATCTGAAAACCTGGTATAATTTTTTTTTCTTTTTCGTATTATTCATTCTCTTTTTCTTTATTCAATCTTATACAAATCAAAACAATATAATTTTTCATTTGGAATATTCATCAATTCCAACATCTCAATCAAAAACTCAAATCATAAGATTTGTCTTATACAATTAGCCAAATCCCATAATTCATCTTTTAACCAATTCTTATTTGTCTTTTGCCAAAAGAAACTCACACATGACTTATACAAAAATCTTATTATTCCTTTCTTTTGCCAAACAACACCTAACACACATATCCATATGCCCATGATTCATATACAATAAAGCCATACACCAATAAACACTTCAATATCTCAATCTCAGTAACACAATTCATCGGACCTCCTGTCCGGAATCCCAACACACACAAACACAATCGTATATCTATAACACTTCAATAATTCTCAATCATAATCAGAATCATCCATATCCAAGTCACAATCGTATCTTAATTCAATATACCATAACATCAGTCAATCCAATTCACATTCTTTCACATTTCAATATACAAATTGATATACTATATCCATGTACAATTTCATAGCTTAATACCATCATGAATTAAATGCTTATAAAACCTTTATGGCGTTTCAAGCCATATACAATATCAATAACCACAATCCAAAGTTTCACAAAATACAAAATAAACAAAGTCGAACATATCCTTGATTTTCTTTCCTCCGATCTCCTGCTCGAATACCTGGAGATGGGGATGAAAGGAGGGTGAGCTAGACAGCTCGTGGATAACATATTTATAAATTGAAAAATAAGCAAAAATCATTTTTCAAAACATTTGCCATTTAGCAAATTTTTCAAGAACAACTTATTTCTTAAAACTTTCCACTTTTCAAATCATTTATACTAAATTAAAAAAAAAATCGATTACAAAACTCAATTTCTCATTCCTTCAAAATCTTAAAATTTTCAAATATCATGCACAAAGTCAAAAACATGAATGCATCACAAATATTAACAAAATCAGAAATCACATAGCACGTCAAAACGATTTAGGTCAGTCCAAAACAGAACGTACTGCACATTCCCTCATTGCGGTCCTGTGCAGTTGTGAATAGAACGTACTACACCTTCCCACATAACGGTCCGGTGTAGCCGTGAACTTATGGGAGTCCGAAATCAGAGCTCCAGTGCCACTAGCGGGCAGGCAGGCGAAGCCTTTAAAAAGAGACAGTGCACTGGCTCGACTTATGGGACCTAACCAAATCCACATAACACATTTCATACTTGAAAATCATATTGCCCGAAGGCACATTTCGAAACCTTTATTTTTCATATGCATGACATATTCAAACACAATGTCATTCACAATTTCAACTAAAATTCATATAACAATCAAAATGTCACCAAGTCAATCCAATTCATATAACATGTCCTCAAACATTCAAGAATGCAACATTTTTAG
>JAOTAZ010000008.1:9169142-9185393 GCA_025629785.1 Erythroxylum oxycarpum | reverse complement strand
TGAAATCTTCAAGAGGGTTTTAATTCAATATGTATTCTTACTAATGATACCAAAGGAGGTTCGGACTAATGTCTTAATAAAAGAAAAGTGTGTTTTGGCAATAAAAGTCAATCAAGAAGTACAATTGTAAGACTCAGGTACCGGGGTAGTTGGGCTCCAGGATCGGGGTCCGACATCCGTGGTATCAAAGCAAGTCTAGGTTAGTCATCCAGTTGGGTTCCGGAAACGGGATCCAACATGACCGAATGTTATCGAGGCCCGAGCATTGTTCGAGGGCCAAGCTATGTCGAAGGCCGAGCGATGCCAAAATTTTTTGACTTGACATCGCCTGGTTGCAAGAATCTTGTCTTGGCAACCTGGCCGAGCATTGTCGAGGGCCGAGTGATGCCAAGATTTTGTGACTTGACATCGCCTGGTTGCAAGAATCTTGTCTTGGCAACCTGGCCGAGCGGTGTTAAGGCTCGAGCGTTGTCGAGGGCCGAGCGATGCGATGATTTTATGACTTGACATCGCCTAGTTGCAAGAATCTTGTCTTGGCAACCTGGCCGAGCCGTGTCGAGAGCCGAGCGCTGTCGATGGTCAAGTTATGCCAAGATTTTGTGACTCGACATCGCCTGGTTGCAAGAATCTTGTCTTGGCAACCTGGCCGAGTGGTGTCGAGGCTCGAGCATTGTCAAAGGCTGAGCTATGTCGAGGGCCGAGTGATGCCAAGATTTTGTGACTTGACATCGCCCGGTTGCAAAAATCTTGTCTTGGCAACCTGGCCGAGCCGTGTCGAGAGCCGAGCGTTGTCGAGGGCCGAGCGATACTAAGATTTTGTGACTTGACATCGCCTGGTTGCAAGAATCTTATCTTGGCAACCTGGCCGAGCCGTGCCAAGGCCCTAGCGTTGTCGAGGGCCGAGCTATGTCGAGGGCTGAGCGATGCTAAGATTTTGAGACTTGATATCGTCTGGTTGTTAGAATCTTGTCTTGGCAACCTAGCCGAACGGTGTCGAGGCCGAGCGTTGTCGATGGAAGTCATCTTGTTTTTTCTTCTCACCTTGTTTTGATAAGACTCTTTCTTCCAAGAACTTGAAACCCTTTATTGATGATGATCAGGGCGTGGACCATTAAAAAACCTAACTAGCAGGGCCTGGGAAAAAGGTACCCACTACAACTCGGTAAGTAGTAATAAAATACTAAGGAAAGAAATAAACAAATAAGACAAAGCTTATCTATTGATAGAATGTCTTTAAATTTTGTGAGCTCCATGGCCTCGGTAGAATCTTGCCATCAACGCTGCGCAGGACGAAAGAGCCGTGTCCGGTTCGCTAGACCACCTGGTAGGGTCCTTCCCACGCCTGTCCGAGCTTTCCTGGATGTTCCCCAGCCGCGCCTCGGCCTTTCTTTTAACATAACCGCCGATCTTTATGTCGTTCGGCTTTACCTTTTTGTTGTAAAACCTTGTTGCTTTTTGTCTGATGGCTTCTGAACGAGCGGTTGCCCTATCCCTGTCTTTACTGAGAAGCATAAGTTCCGCTCGGCGGGCTTCATCATTCCGCTCTTCTTCGTAACCCGACACTCTTTGGTTATGTAACACCACTTCCACTAGAACTAAAGCCTCTGCTCTAAAGGTCATTCGGGATGGTGTTTCTCCTATGGCTCAGTTCGGGGTCGTTCTATACGCCCATAACACTTCATCTATTTCATCCACCTAAGTTTTTCGTCCATCTAAGCGCTTCTTGAGGGCGCTCAGCCGCTCATTATCTTTTTTTGTTAGTATTCTCCGCAAGCTCGTTTCTTTGAGGATGGGCTACTGAAGACAGCTGGAGCCTTATCCTCAGTCGTTCACAGAAATCTTTGAACTTGCCGTTGTCAAACTACTGACCGTTGTTTGCAATAAACACCATAGGCATCCCGAAGCGACTCAATATGTTCCTTCTTACAAAATTTTCTATCCTTTGCTTGGTGATTGTAGCGACCCCTTCTGCCTCTACCCATTTAGTAAAGTATTCCATCGCCTAGTTTCCATCCATGTTTAGATTGACCACTAGCGCATCATCATGAGGGCAGCTAACACCATCGAGATCAGATACATCGAACGGTATTATCCCATCGTTCTGCTTTTGTTTCTTGGCAGACCAGTCTTCATCGACCTGCCTGGCGTACCTCTTTCTACCTTTTGCGGTCGACCCTCCTGCTACATTATCCCCAAAAATCATGTTGATGACTCCAACCGGTTGGTCATTTTGTCGTTCAGAATTTCTATCATCCCTCGTCCTGGGTTGTGGCCTCGTGCCACGTCGGTCGTCTGTATTTCTGTTCTTCGATCCTCCCTCATTAATATTATTGTGCCTCCAAGGCCTTCGCCAATTGTCAGGTTGGCCACTTCTACCATTATTGTCTCGATCGACATTACTTCGCCAACTGCCGTTGTTCCGGCTGAGACAGCAGGATTTGACGAATCAATAGATCAATCGCTTCCTCTATCTGTTTCTGGGTGAGGGGGGTTTGCGATGGTGCAGGAGGATTTGCGTCCAGGGGGCGCTGGGAATTGGGGTGCGAATTGACCTCGACGTCGTCTTCCGAGGCTATGCTCTGTTCTTTTTTATTTTGGTTGTGAAGCTGTGGTTGATTTTTCGGATTCAAAGATTGGGTGCGAGAATCATGATTCGGTGGCGGATGAGCGACGGGTAACAACAAACCCATTCGTTACATCGCAAGAGCCGTGACGGCGGCTATATCAGGATTGGCTGCTGCCGCCTGACTGATCTGTGTATTTCTGGACGTGGTGCCCTGATGTCGAGCCCCACGGTGGGCGCCAACTGGTTCAGTCGGATTCTGCTGGGGCTGAACGTTATTGCATGGATCCATAATTCTATGTGATCTCGGCTGCTGAATATCTACAAAACAAATAAAGGCACGCTGGGGGTTGGTTCCCGGGAGGCCCCTCTGACGCTCAAGTTAGTCTTTTGTGAAAGTTTTTGTTGCTAAGAATAGAGAAAAAGCTATGGTTGTAATCTCGTACCTGTATCATGACATAATAGTACCTTATATATGACATAGATGCTAGGTTTAGGTCTTTACGTAGATCTTTATGTTTGCATGGGAAACTAACGCCTGATAGGCCATGGACGTGTGGAGATGGGCCTGGGCCTAGCACAGCCGACCCAACCAGTAATCAAAGTTGAAAACAAAAATATATTTAGTTTCATTATTATGTTTTTACTTTTTAATTATACTATTATTTTAATTTATCAAATTGTATTGTTAAGTTTCCATTTAAGTGTTTTAATATATCAAAATGCATTCTTAAATTATTTATTTTCTCTAGGTTTAGAAATAAAATGTATGAATATTTAATATAATAAAAAGAAAATCGAACATCAATTTTATATAATAAAAGTCTATAAAATATAACAAAAATATATTAAATCATTCTTATTAATAAAACATGTTCATCATACTATAATGCTTTAAAACATAATATATCAATTATAAAATCATACATAAATCAACTATAACTAATATAATCATTCATATTTGTCTAACAATTCATCCCACTTTCGAGACATATTTCGAAGTTGTACCAAAATGATATTATACTCTACTTGAATACTTGCATCTTCATTTACACTTTTCGTAATTTTATCTTCATTTTCAAACAATCATTAAACGATATATTTTTGTTGCTTTATATCATAATTTGACATGTTTGAAAGTATGGAAAATCTTACTTTTAAAACTCCAAATTATCTTTCAATAACATTTCTTAATGAAGACTGCCTATAGTTAAATAATTCTTATGGACCTTAAGATCCTTCTCTTTTTCCATAATCTCATTAAATGATATCTCTCACTTTGTTATGGTAAAAGAAATGTAGACATATTAATGTAGCCTGAATCAACCAAATATAACTTTCCTAACATGTAAAGAACATAATAATAACAAAAAGTTATTAAAATTAATCATAATTATTCTATTATTTAAAGTAATGTAACACCTTGTGAAGGTATAGGAAATCGAATCGCTAGATTTATTATTATTTCTAAAAGAATTAGAGAGTCATTTACAGAACATTTCCATCCAACTATTACATGTGTGAAATACTTGTCAAATAAGCAATAACACATAATATTTTGGGTTGGATAACCCTATATGGTAAATGTGCATTAATATGTCTACTATTTAATGCTCCAATGTAATCCTAAAAAATAAATTGTATTATTAAAATAGTTCATTAAATATAAGGATATTATAAAAATAATGATTAAATATATAATAGACTTAAAAATATAAAATTATTTTAAATTATGTTGAATCTCGGCAGGTGTATTAGTAAAGGATGATGGACTAATAACTCTTTTTATAAGACTATTAACTGCATACAAAACTTTATAAAAATAATTAAAAATTCCAAGTTAGAATGTTGAAAGCACTCTACATTGGCTTTAGTTATCTCATTATACCCTATTGTCATCAAGAAAATTGTAATTTGTTCCTCCACAATCAAATCACTTGTTGGCTTTAAGCCTCCTAAACTTTTCAACTTATTATATAAGCTTAAGAAGATTATCTTGTTCATTCTTAAGTTCTCGTAAATCTTTATAGGATTTCTATTCAAAAGCTCTAATATCCAATTATGACTTGATAGAGCAGAAGTTTTACATGGTTGATTATGTAAATGAAAATATTTATTCTCTTTCCCAATTAGAGAAATAATAACTACCTTCATCAGTTCATCTGAATCTGATTCGAAATCTGATAAGAAGACCATGTATCTATAATACCAGCATTAAACAAAATCAATAAAGACATTTAAATATAACTATGAAAACGATTATGAAAGACTATGACATTTAACATAAATTTAAGAAGTTCGTATCAAACATTCAGTCAAAAGGATCGTACCAAATATTCATACAAACCATATGCATAAAATGTTCAAACCATATAATAGTTTTTAATATAAAATTGCCTAAGCCAGTAAGAATTCAATTTACAATAACACGAAGAAAATAACTAAAGAGACACAATCTAATCCATCTTTTTTGCATTTGGCATATTTATAGAAATGTCCCTAAAAAGTTTAGAATCAAGTAAAGCCTTTATTTCTTTTCCATATTACATACCTCAACACTTAGATCATATAAAAAATTCAAACATGCAATCATCATATTAGTCTCTTGATTCACTAATGAAGCTTTAAATCCATCCTCTGTAGTGTGTATTGTTAAAGCCATTTTTTATGTTGTTAAAGCCAAATTTTCTTAAGTAAATCATTCTTTTTTTGTTGTTCACTAATTATAATCAACACCTTTTTAATAATATTAGAGTATGTCATCTTTGCCTTCTTCCTCTTAGGAGATTTCTTTCTGTTAGAAGAAGAATTTGCAACTTAACCTTCTTTATCACTAAATACTTAAACTTCATCAACATCAATTGTATATTCCTCTTTCATATTGTTTGATGGAGATTTTATTAATGGACATGCTTGCAAACTAGTTGCAATAGTATATCTAAAAATATGACACAAGTCTGAAAACTCCTTGCATCCTTTTTTCATGAACTGCGAGCCATTTGATGAAAAGTATGTAGAGTAAAAAATATGATATATCAATAAGTAAAAATATATTTGTATCTTAAATAAAATTTTCCAACATTCACATGTAGCATGAACTTCAACGATAAAGAAGTTGCAATCGATTACTATTTCTTTTAGTAAGTTCTTGGAGTTTTTCAATCTAACCCTCAATGCATGATACTTTTTCTTCAATTGAACATCAATATACTTTTTTATTGAATTTTGTAAAAGACCTGTTTTAATATTCTTCCAACCAGATTTAGAAAAGGAAATAGTTGTTTAATTTTCCTTCTTCACTTCTTCGACCATTAATGAGAATAAATGCATCTCTATGACATCATTACATACTCCATCTTTTTCATTTATTTTCACGCAATCATTGAAAGTGTTTATATTATTTAAAGCTTCCATCACTAAAAGTGATTACATATAAGTGATAATAAAAAAAGTGATAAGAAAAATATTATATTAGTTAAGAAATTTCATTACATGCTTCGTCATTTTTATTTAAAAATGGAAGTTGCATTTGAGCTTGCTATGATCTTATAAATATAATGTAAGAGTAAAGAAAGGATTTTTCTTCTGTCAAAGGTTGTTCAAGGCTAAGAGATAGAGTGAAAAGCGTCAGAAGTGTTTGGAGAGCCACAGGCCCACTAGAATTAAGCTGGTTTATGATTAGTGGAGGACAAATCATAGACCTTTTAAGACTAGTGGAAGGTCTGTAAAGGCAAAAAAATTCAATGAACTTTTTGAAAACTCTTAATCTCTTTGTTTCTAGTTTTCGATGCTTAATTTACAATTAACTGTCAAATTCTAGTATAATTATGATATTTTGATTATTTGAGATTTTATTTTAATTCAATTGATTACCGAGTGAATTTAACACTTATACAATTGCTGAAATTTTAACATCAAATTGCAATTGTTGATTATGTTTCTTTATGCTTGACGTGTTGAGTTAGTTCAATTTCTAAAAATGAAAAGAAACGAATAGAAACTAGCTGGTTGATTTTCTATAATTAATTTATTAAATAACTGAGGTTATCTCAATTATGTTGAGATTACATGACTAAATAAAATTAAAAACTTGCTTGTTCACTTGTAAATATTAGGTTAGATTTATTTTTTATTTATTTGATTTAATTAGATTCATTCTAAGCACCAAAATCACAACTCTCCTTTTTATTTAAGTATTAATTTAGCGTAATTCATAAGTTTTCATAATTGAAATTATGTTAGTTTTTGAATTTTTTTAATTAGTGAGGTTAATTTTATATGTGAATATAATTGAATGAAATCATTATTTGTGCGTCATTATGTATGTTTAATATTTTCTCAATTTTAAAATTGTATAAGTTAATGTATTGTGCTCAAAATAATTATATACTATAAAATTGGATTTTATGTTTGTTCAAAAAAGTTGTGATAAGTTTATTTTCTGAAGTTTTGATTATGTATCTTATTTATGTGGTTAAAAAAAATATTGTGTTAGCACATTGATTATGTTTATTTTGAATTTCTTTTATATAAGTGAAATTATTAATGTAACACCCTACTCTTGCAAGACCTAAATCCAACATCGATGGGTGATATCTGAGTCCGTGCCCCGCGAAGATGGCGTATTAGATCACTTAGTCAATCAAAAACTCATTATAAATTTTTTTCAAGCGTACGCGAAAATCAATCATCAAAAATTTGGGCTCACTTTTATTCAGAAACATTTTCATTTACAAAAGTTACCAACATTTTTCCAATATCAAAAATTCGTTAATCACTAAGGTCCATTCCAAAAGCAAAACATATTACACTGTGATCAATCTCTTTTGCAAAACCTTTCTCCAATTGGAAAGTTATACACAACACATATATTCAAATACACAAAATACAATAATTTGTGAAAAATACAATTCAGTATGAAAATAAAGAAATACAATGCAGATGCAAACTGATCCCGACCTCTATCTTTTCCTTGCATGTAGTAATTATACTCTCGTTTGCCTAACGAGGTATTCTTCTGAGTCCTAAAAAATATTTGCAAATTTTTGGTGAGTTTTGTCACATAACACGTAATCACATTACACATAATCACATTCACAATATTTCACACTTCACAGTCAATAGATATAATCACTCATATTATGCATATATCGTGCACATGAAACCTACTTTTTATTTGTTATTTTGTTGTGACTGAGTGCTTAAACTGTCCCATATATGGCTCATTAATAACTGTCTCTTATCTGTTTAGGGGATACAGGGCTTATTAAACGTTGAGCCTGAGGCTCTGATTCACTTTTGAGTTCGAAGCTCATTTTCACTTATTGATCTTTAAGCTCTGATCGTTGGCTACTCTGGTCACAACAGTCATTATATTTCATACATTCCTGCAATGGAATGCATCAATCACATTTGCATGTTCCTATTCACTCACTTTCACATGTCAATGGACCGTAGTCCGGCATTCAACATTAGAGTTGAGTATCACTTTTCATTTACATGCAAACATACTTTCAAAACATATTTAACAATTCAATTCGTACACTTAGTTCGTCCAATTCACATTCAATGAGTATTTCAATATTTCATTCATACATCACATTCATCGAACCTTTTTTCCGGAAACCATCACAATCAATTACGTTCATATAATAATTCAGTAGTTAATTAATACAAAATTCAAATAACAAACAATAAAATGAGACCATCTCGGTTTACTTATAGTATGCTCCAGATTAACATTTGCTTCCAAATTCTGAAAACGCTCGAATGCGGACTTTTAACCTGCACAACCCATTTATGCAATACATACATTGCACACACATTAATAATTTTGCACAAATATAAACATTCATTTATGCACATGTGTGTATATGAAATATGTACGATGCATGTTCATGACAATCTCGGGTATATTTTCAAAATTTTCACTTTATCACATTATCATTTTTTTTCGTATCAATTGTTTTCATAACAACTCATTTCTTGTTCATTTCCACTATGTACACTTTACTTCTTTTTTCAAATCACAACTTTAATTATATGGATCATTTCATCTCCATTAAACACATGTCTTTGGTACTTTAATACCAACAATTCACTAATTAATGCTATTCCATCATTACATGAACATACATCATCAAAACTATCATTTCTTCTTATAAATTCTCTAAAAATTCCAGACCTTCGGGTCTACTATTCACGTTCAATTAGAAAGTGAAACTGATATAATTTGGTCATATTCTCTTCTAGAAAATTGTCCCTCTATGTCTTATCTTTCCATTGACACCAAAATCTCTCAATTTGGTTCAGTAATTTGGAAGATATACCTCAAACATTATCAGGTTATCCATATTAAAAAACAGTGTACTATGTACAACTTCCATCCACAAATTCAACATCTTAGAGACTGAATCACAATTCGACCTTTTCATAAGAAATTTAGCCTTATTCCTCTATTTTATTCCAAATCAAAAATCATCTCATTTGTATGTCTAGAGAAGAAGTTAGGGTCGAAAGAAGCAAGATGGTTTGGCTGCACAATGTTCAGTAACTATTAAAGAGCATTGTAGCTTGATGGGACAATTAAGATTGTGAGAGTGTCCATTAATTGACACTCACGGCTGTGAAAGGAAGAAATCATGCCTATGCATGAGTCAAACTTGTGAGAAAAATTCATGGGTGTGAGAATAGTCATGAGCGTGAGAGGTATATGAGTGTGCAAAAGTCATGGGTGTGACAAATAAAGACAAAATGTTGAAGAATAAACACTATGAGACCCGACCCACGTTTTTCCCTCTAACTCTCTTAATTCATTTCAGATGGCTATGATTTTTAATAGAGAGGTAGAGCAATGTCTTACGAGTCCAATGGTTCAAGATTCAGGTCATTTGGAGGTCAGACGAAGAAGTTATAGCTAAAAAACTATCGGATGTTCATCAGCCTTTTAAAACTTCAAAGTCGCTATCGTGTTATCAAATCTCCAAAGTAGCACGACGGTGCTTTTTTTTTGCTAATCCTCGAAGTCGCTGTCATGCTTTTGCACTACGATACTTTTTGGCCTAAAATCTTAAAAATCGTCGTAGTGCTTTTGCACTACGGTGCTTTTCCACTTATTCTTCTTCATTGATATCTAAACTTCTAAACCCCATAACTTTTGATCTAAAACTTCAAATTTTACAAACTTTATATCAATGTAAAGATAAAAGAAAGGTTTACAACTTCCATGAAGACCATTTTATCAAAATCTCTCTAGATCAGTACAGAAAAATCATGGAAGTTTCGGATCAAAATTTCAATACTGTCACTATTCATTCCCAGAAAATTTTCAGACTTCCATTTTTTCAAAATCTAACACTTCTATTTTATTCTAGTTTTTCCACTCCATTTCATTAAACTCATTCACCATAAATTTATAATACTCCAAAATATACAGGTTCAATAAAAAAACCATTAAAAGCCAAAAATTCATATCATCTTATTCATACTCTGTTACTTTACTGCATTTTCAACTTTCATTTTTAACCACTATTCTTCCTCTCAACTTCCATTTAAACACTCATTCCCATCTTAAACCATCATTTTACAACCATTATTCAACTCAAAATCCATTTTATTGATTGTCTCTAAAGAATTCACCAATTCACGTACAATACATGTATATATTCATACATGCATAGTAAGGAAACATAAAATAGAGTATACCATCTTTATATACTTTCATTTCCTACACTCATCTTAAACATCTTTTCATTGCTATTTCTAACTCCAAAAATAATTTCCACAACATTAGATCACTAAAAATCCATCAAAGACTAAATAATATTATAATCAAAATTTTCATTCCACCAACCCAGTATTCATGAATATATACACGTAAATGCCATGATCATGCACTGACAATAAATTCATCAACTTTATTTCATAAATCTAACATTCTAAAGGATTTTCTCAATACTTACTTGTTAAAGATTCCAAAATCTTCAACCATCTCCAAGCCCTAACTTCTTGCAAAACTTATGTGTTTACGGTACAAAATAACCAGCTTCATATTTTTCTTCAGGAGAAATAATAAATAGCAGTGATGGTAGAGTTGTGAGATAAAGAAAAACAAAGAAATCCCTCTAAAGGATTTTGATGAAAAACTTTGTGTGTGGAAAGAAAATTTGAAGACGGTGGCTGGAAAAAGTCACTTATACTTGGCACTTATCTTTTTAACTCTCATATTCATATAACTTACTTTTTGTTCTAAAAATCTTTTAGTCAATGACAGTTGTCACTTTTCTAATGCTTATCCTCCAACTTAGTTTCTTTTGAAACTAACTTCATTAAGCTCTCATCTTTACAATCCACCTATCTCCAAATCTTCTTTTAATTTACTTTTCCTATTTTCCATAATTCTTTATAATTTTTGAAAATAAATCCAAATTCAAAAATATTACAAGTCCACTAATCAATAAAATTTCTAATGTAAATATATTCCAAATTCACAAATTTCCCAAAAAATTACAACTAAGTCCAATTATACCCGGAATTATTCATGAATGCATGTACAGTTATTTTCATATGTAGAAAAATTCACTATTTATGTGTATGTATATGTCATACTATGCATGAGCATGAAATGCTTTTCTAAGCTCTCTTTGGATCACTCATATTTACAACTCAAACCTTCCCGTTGGTAACGGGATTTTACAATTAAGATGTATTTGTTTCTTTTAAAAATATTAAATTTAATAAATTAGATTAGTAAATTAACTTTCTTTTAAGGATCCACTCTTATTTGCCTTATACTACATTGTTTAATACAATTATTTAATAAATTGAACATAAATAAGGATATAATTTTATACACGTAAGGACACTTATCACGTGATGGTCTTGCTTCATGTGACATCATTTTGTGATTCACAGTATGAAGCACAAACTCATAGAAATGATTTGGATATGACTTATGGATGAAGGACTTGTCACGATGTCGTTTTAGATTAAAAAAAAAAAACCAATCTTCTTCTGCCGGCGACTTTTTGGAAGCTTAGTGCTTTCAACAAAGAAGAAAGATCACTGTGGAGAAGAAAACGAAGAGAGAGAGAGAGAGAGGAACAAAGGTAGGTCGTTTCTCTCTCCTCTATCAAGGCATAGGTCCCCAGCTACGAAGAAATCATAGAGCTCTTTAAAACCTTTTTTTTTATATAAACCATTTTTTTACCCTTTTTCTTTCTTTTTTTGTTTCGTTTTGAATACTCATTTCTACTCATCTTCATCCTTATCTTACGAATCCCATCTTTTATCTCAGTTTATTAAGTTTGGTTTGGACCAGAAAAGGGCTGTTTTTGTTAAGATTCGGCTCTAAATTTGAATCCCTTTTCTAATTCAGCTCAGTGCCCCTCACTCTTATCAAGGGCTTTGGATGCTAGGTTTTTGGAATATTGGTTGGAATTGATTGTCATTGTAGGTTGGTTTAGTTATTTTGTTTTTGAGAAATTGGTTTAAAGGATTTTGGTTTTTAAGAATTGTTGGGTTCTAGGGTTTTGGTTATGATAGTTTCAAGTTTGAATATTTATTGAGGTTTGTGCGGATTGGCAAATTTTAGAGTCTGTGCATATCTGAAGCTCTGAAAGGTTGGATTTTGATAGGCTTAAGTGACTTATATGATAACTTATTGAACACTGAAGTCAGAGTGATAGCTATGGCTGCTAACAATAACCAACCCAAAGGCCTTGGTCAATCCTCGTCACCCTTTGGAAATGTGGGGATGGTCAACCCGTCAGTGCCCACAAATCCAACATTTTCTCAGTCACAACTAGGGAGTGGATTTCATGGTCAATTCCAGCTGTCCCAAGCACAGGCCAATGCACAAGCACAATTGAAAGCGCAGCAGGCTCATGCTGCACAAGTTCAAGCAGCGCATGCTCAATTTCAGGCACAGCTGCATGCCCAAGGTATTTCTCTTGGCCAGGCTCAGAATGCCGGACTAGGGAACTTGGGATCTTCTTCACCCTCATTTGGTAATGCAAGTGCAAAGAGGTTTATGCAGAAGCCCCCAGTGCGGCCTCCTGGTGTTCCTATGGGAAACATGGTTTCTCCTTTAAAAGCTATGGATCTCAACTCTGCTGCACGCAAAAAGAAGCAAAAACTTCCTGAGAGGCAGCTGCAAGATAGGGTGGCATCAATTCTGCCAGAGTCTGCTTTGTACACACAACTGCTTGAGTTTGAATCTCATGTTGATGCTGCATTAACTAGAAAGAAAGTTGACATTCAGGAGGCTCTTAAAAGCCCTCCTTCTGTGCAAAAGACCCTTCGTATATATATCTTTAACACATTCGCCAACCAGATTAAGACCATCCCATCCAAGCCGACTGCTGATCCCCCAACTTGGACTCTTAAGATTGTCGGGAGAATATTAGAAGATGGAGTAGATCCTGACCAACCTGGAGCTGTTCAGAAATATAACCCTATGTACCTAAAGTTCTCATCTTTTTTCAAGAGAGTCACCATTTCTTTGGATCAGAGATTATATCCTGACAATCATGTTATCATATGGGAACAAGCTCGATCTCCTGCACCTCATGAGGGTTTTGAGGTTAAGAGGAAGGGGGATAAAGAGTTCACTGCAAATATACGTTTGGAAATGAATTATGTGCCAGAGAAATTCAAGCTCTCCCCAGCTTTGATGGAAGTTCTTGGTATTGAGGTTGATACACGCCCAAGAATAATAGCTGCAATCTGGCATTATGTGAAGGCTAGAAAACTGCAGAACCCGGATGATCCAACATTTTTTAGTTGTGATGCACCTCTTCAGAAAGTATTTGGGGAAGCAAAAATGAAATTTACAATGGTTTCGCAAAGGATATCACCTCACTTATTTCCACCCCAACCTGTTCTATTGGAGCATAAGATTAAACTTTCAGGGAATAGTCCAGCTGGAACAGCCTGCTATGATGTGGTGGTAGATGTGCCCTTTCCAATACAGAGGGATTTGTCTGCTTTATTGGCGAATGCAGAAAAGAGCAAAGAGATTGATACTTGTGATGAAGCAATATGTAATGCAATAAGGAAAATTCATGAACATCGGAGAAGGAGAGCATTCTTTCTTGGATTCAGTCAATCACCTGTTGAATTTATAAATGCTTTGATTGAATCTCAAAGCAGGGATTTGAAACATGTAGCTGGAGAAGCTAGCAGAAGTGCAGAGAAAGAGCGCCATGCAGATTTCTTCAACCAACCCTGGTTAGTCCAGTTTTCAATTTACCTTTTGTGCTTTTAATTGTTTTTTCAGATGCTTCTCATTCCATATAGAAAGCATATTATGCTTCAGGTGACTTGATCACCAAAATATTTAGGTTCACGCTTGAATGTTAATGGTGGTAGAAAATGTCATACTCAATATGATTGGCTCGGTGGACAACGTTGAATTCAGGATCATTAACGGAACTCTTTACACTTCACAATTGTACTAGCCACAGTTGATATTTACATTTGTTTTGGTTCTGACATCGTAGCCTATTTTATTAGAGTTACTTGGCCTGAAACAGAATAACAAGAATGAAAGAAAATTCTCACATCCCCTCCGAGTTAGACTCTATTTGTGTGTCTGTCCTACATCAATGAGCCTTGTTTTCATTGGTAAAAAGGCTGTCCTATTCTTACGTGGTTTTATTTGGTTACTGAAACAGGGTTGAGGATGCTGTAATTCGATATATGAATCGGAAGCCGGCAGCTGGAGGTGATGCCCCTGGAAGCACATGAGTTGGGGAGTTGTCGGCAGTGGTTCATCATACTTGGCATCTGCATGGGGGGCTTGAACTTGGCAGTGGCCAGAGCTACTACTATTACTAACCATTCAATCCTGATTGGCATGGCCATTCAGGCAGGAGCAATGTTTTTATTCTTGTAAAACGTCTAAAAAAGATTCGGTGTAACTTGTTAGGCATAACTGTCCTGCTGCTTAGAATATGCTTTAATGAAATAGAACTTGGCATCAGTTATCATAGCGATTTACCCCTTCGTCATTTTTCTGGATAACAGGCATCATTTCCGCAAAGGAGAAGTGAAAAATTGAGTGCCATTTTGTGATTTTAGATTACAAGTACCCCTTCGTCATTAGTTAATAGGTTCTTTAGTTATTAAACAATACAACATTGTTTTGATCCAAATGACCTGACCAAACCTTTGGAGGTTAAACATCATCTCGAGCTACAAATGTAATCTTCAGATAGGCCCAAGTTGAAATGCTAATTGATATGGCTGATCCATACCCTATAGATCTCACTGGCAAGCACACCTATCGAATTATCATATAGTGTTAGTGAATATCAAGTGTCAATCTCACCAGAGTACAAGTACTAATAATGACCTCTATAACCAACAAAATAAGATGATTGTTTTAATTAAAAATAAGCTAAATTTCAGACAATAATAAACAAGAACGTAGATGACACTATGATTAATCAATATCAAGTAACTATTACCTATGTAATGAATCCTCCTAAGATTTCTTAAGTATTAACCCTTTATCATTCAATTCAATTACTGATCATTGTACCGTAAAAATTTATATCTTATGTTAATATCTTTATTAAGACTATTAACAACCAATTTTTAGTTAATTAATTGAAATATCTTTTTAATTAAAACTCTTAAGATTGTATTACTCAATTCACAAATTTCACTATTAGGTTTAACCTTACCTAGGAGATTTATATCAACTTATCTTTAGGTATGCATGTAAGCCTTTCAATTATAGTAGATCTATCGATACAAAATGATTTCTCAATCTCAGTTATATAAAATCATACATTGAACTAATATCTTAAACATATTAATTCAAGAATTAAAACACAAAATTGAATTGTAATAAATCAATAATCAAATCATAAGGTCTGTTCTAACTTAGAGTTCATCCTATCTAAACACTAAACAAATTTGGTTTATAATAATAAAAAACATAATCAAAAGTTTAGAAGAAGAATTTTTTTTAAAAAGAATATCCATTATATATTCCTTTTTCTCTAATAGAATCTCCTAAAACTTTGATGGAAGAATGCTCTCTATCACATCTCTTATGTAATCCACATTTTTTTGGTCATGTTAAGGTTTAAAAGCATGTTTAAAACTCCAACTATGCTTCCTTATTTCGATTCTAAGTACTGCTTGTAAGAACATTTATGGATCGAATGATTTGTGTACCTGTATCCATGATTGCTTTTGTTTTTGTAATATGTTGATTTATTCTCTTTTTGCTTCCTTTTCTTTAATGTGATTCTCCGATGGTTTAGAAATAATTGAGATTCAAATTTATAAGTTTTTTTTTGTTTCTAAAACTTATATACTCAATCACCAAACATCATGTTGGTTCACCAACTATCATGATGGTTCATTGTTGGAAGAGAAAGGGAAAGGGTCTTTGACCCATTTGAAATTTATTATGTAATGCCCAATAACAATTATCTTGGGTACTGTTTGTGGGACTCAAACTATAAGTCACATGGGACATTAAATAGTCTAACAATCTCCCACTTGACCCATGTGTATGACTTGGTGATCCAACAACTTTAAGTGCACATAATACATGGAATCGATCAAGTCATCCTTAATTAGATTAAGCATGGCGGTCACAAGTTATATAACCTGATTCCTTCCATGTATCACAGAATCAACTCAACTCAACAAACTTTAAGTGGGTAATT
>JAOTAZ010000008.1:9152258-9169042 GCA_025629785.1 Erythroxylum oxycarpum | reverse complement strand
CCGAAAAATATCATGACTGCATGCCAATTTCGTAATTTGTACTCATGTCTTCTAACCCCTAATTTGGGGCGTTACAAGTAAAATCAACATCAACATTGAAATGATATAAACAATCAATTAATGTACTAGAACCATAATAGTACTTATGATTATAAAATGAAAAAACATCGTTTCCAATCTTAAATTGAAATCCTACATCATTCACTTTTGCAACAGAAACTAAATTTCTAGCATATTCAGGAACATAAAGACACTTTTCTAAATCTAGGTAACACCCAGTGTCCAAGATCAATCTGTACGTCCCAATATTCTCTATCCGTGCCTTCATTCTATTCCCCATATACAAGAGCTTTTCAGTTCCATTTATGTTTTGGATTGAAAAGAATCCATGTTTAACATGTGACATATGAGTAGTTACACCAGAATCGAACCACCAAGTATTTTTAGGCACATCAATAAGATTTGATTCAAAACATATTGAGACATAGTATGTACCTTTCTTTTAGGACAATCTTTCTGAAAGTGACCAGGCTTCTTACAGAAGTGACATCTCTTATCTTTCTTGATTCAACCCTCATTAACTTTGCTGAGAGCTTTGTCCTTATTTTTGCCTTTTTGTCGTGGTTTATTCTTGCTGCTACTAGCACCTTGATGAAACGTGAGATGAATGAAATGGTCCTTTCTTTTCTTCAATCTCCCTTCCTCCTGAACTAACATCGCCTTAATTTCTTGAAGGTTCCATTTTTCTTTAATAGTGTTATAATTCACTTGGAACTGGCCAAACTCTAGAGGAAGGGAGTTGATGATAAACTGTACCAGGAAGGACTCACTCACATCCACACCCATAGATTTCAACTTTGCAGCTAGGTTTGACATATGATAATATGATCATAAATGGGCTATGACCATTCAAACTTCTTGGTCGTTAGCTCACTTATTAAAGTCCCTACTATGGACTTGTCAGCTATATCAAATTGGGAGAAGTTTTTAAGCTTCAACATGAACTCCTTTGTATTGTCCGTTTTAGGCATTAATGGCTTGACATTGTTTGCGATCGTCATTCGCATTAAATTCAAGCATAACCTATTAGACCGTTCCTAAGCCTCATAATAAGACTTGTCAACTTTAGAACTAATCTCAGTTATGGTTACAGGCCTTACGTCTGAAACTATGGCTAAGTCCAAATCCATTACACCTAGTTGGAACTGGATTTGTTCGGACTAATCCCCATAGTTCAGACCATTGAACTTAATCAAGCCATTGCCTAAGACGAACAAACTAGTAGATGCTGCACATACAACATATAGTCCACGCCTTAATGCTTTGAGTAAACTTAAATGGATTCAAACTAACTAATAAACTTTGATTATGCATTTAAATTCTACTTTGGGTGAAATTCAAATACATAGTAGTAACCTAATCTGATGCACATATATATGATTTACTATAATGGACAATCAATCATATTACAGTCAATATGCATGTTATCTTTGGATATACAATCATATTAACTAAACATGTTGATAAAGTCCCTTTAATGTCATTAATTATAATCAATGGTCCACCTTTGGGTGACCTCCTAGTGTTATAATAATAATCTCAATTGTTCAGTTCAACCTTTATGTCATTTTAGTATCATATCATATTGAACAATTGAAATAAATCACAATTAAATGATTACAAATTTCAAGCTAGGCCACTTTGGTGACTCTCAAGCTTTCCATGAAATAAATATTTAATTGGACAATTATCATACATGACAACTTTTAATTTAATTAGTTTGGTCACTTTGGTGATAAATAAACTATTCTAAATGTCCATAATGTCATGTATTACATTCAACATATACTAGGAAAATTTAATTCCAACTATTATATAATATAAAATATTCAAAGTACCAAATAAAGCCTATAATATGGCACTAATTTACAAAATTATATTATGTATAAATCAATTATGAATTAAATAATCCATCATTATTGGGCCATAAACATTTAGTAACTTAATATTACCCTTAATGGCCCAAAACTCAACTAAAAATCAATATAGAAGCTGATATTTGGGCCTGAAAGCTCGTCAGAATGCGCCACCATTTGGAAGATTGGAGGCAACGTCTGGCGCGTGCACTGCACGCACCAGCGTTAGCCTACGAAGTGTCCCGGCACATGCCAGACGCTATGTCGTTTCCAGGCAGGGTGTCTTCCTCCTTGCTCTGTTTCATTTTTTTTTCAGTTCCTTCTTTTTTTTAAAATAACTTTCATGGGTTTGTTTCAAACCACAAAGGCATCTTAACGTCATTCTTTCATGGGTTCAAGAAAAAATCACCGTAGTAATCAACAACCATAATCACAATTGTTTCAGTTCTTTCTCATATGTATGTTTCTTACTCGAACCCACACACATCACATATCAACACTTAACATTCATTTTGGTTTCTAGAATTTCAATCCATTCAAAACCATTTATGTTGATAACACATTGCGCATGAAGTTCAATGTAATATCCGAAAACCATTAAAATGAAATTCATCAAAACTTGCGTTTTCTATTACTATG
Organism: Erythroxylum oxycarpum; assembly: GCA_025629785.1. Lineage (NCBI taxonomy): Eukaryota > Viridiplantae > Streptophyta > Magnoliopsida > Malpighiales > Erythroxylaceae > Erythroxylum > Erythroxylum oxycarpum. Next base: position 9,166,487 of record JAOTAZ010000008.1, on the reverse strand, counting down.
TCTGTTTGTTGATTTCTACATTCCTTTCAAAGTAGTGCAACGAAGAAACTAATGCCATTGCAAATACAGAAAACACCAAGCGAACAAACAACACAATTATAACGAAATGATACATCAATAAATTATGCAATATTGTGCTTTATACAGAAACATATACGGTAAACAATAAATCATGCATCATTGTCATCACAAATAGCACAATCAACCATGGTATATGGTAGACAGTAATAATGCAATACCCATGGCTCTGATACCGATTGTAAAAACATTTATGGATCGAATGATTTGTGTACCTGTATCCATGATTGCTTTTGTTTTCGTAAGATGTTGATTCATTCTCTTTCTACTTCTTTTTCTTTAATGTGATTTCTCAATGGTTCAGAAATAATTGAGATTCAAATTGATAAGTTTTTTTGTTTCTAAAACTTATATACTTAATCACCAAACATCATATTGGTTCACCGACTAACGGGATGGTTCATTGTTGGAAGAGAAAGGGAAGGCTGTTTGACCCATTTGAGATCCATTCTATAATACCCAATAACCATTATCTTGGGTGTTGTTCATGAGACTCAACTTATAAGTCACATGAGACATTAAATAGTCTAACACTACTCACTTTTGTTAGCCTTTAAAAGTGCCTATTCTATTACGAAATTAGGGTTTTTACATTGTCATTGACCGTGTCCTTCAAACACTCTTTAAAGTTATACATAGACTCGTTCCTAACAAATTATATAGATAGCGAAAATGGTCGTGTATATGACTTACACGAGTGTGTCCATCTTCACACAAACGAAACATCTTCAAAACTACACAAGCTTCCAGAGACTTACACATTACTATAAACGACCATGTACATCACTGACACAAGTATGACCCTAAAAAATAGCTTAAAATCTTTTATCGTCTGTTTTGATTTCACCCTAATTATCCTACTTTTGATCTATGAAGATAATTGAGACCTAACAACACATTAGGAACAATATAAGGATAAAAAAAAATAAAAACTCTTAAATAGTCAAGCAAAATATACTAAGTATGGGAATAAAAACATAGTCTTTAAAGCATTTACTAAACATCCCCATACTTAAGTTTTGCTTGTCCTTAAGCAAATCATAATCCAAATTATTAAACTTCAAAACATCTTTCCCTTATAAACCCTAACTTGTCCATCTATACTATAAATTATCATATCATATGAACCAGATTAGCCCAATACGATTAAGATTCAAGAGATTATAAATTATCATATCATATAAATAGTTTGAAGAGAAGAAGAGAAATTGATGATTGAGAAATCCTCTCAATACGGTTAAGATTCAAGAGACTAAAAAAGGTAAGGATTGAAGAAATTCCAAAGAGTCAAAATGATATGTTTTATGTAGTTGTAGGATCTATTTTTTTTTTAAATAAGAATATCACGTCAGTGAGAGTAAGTCTTATTAATATGCAATTTTTTTTAAAATGTCACTTAAAAAAAAAAGCCACGTGACATTTAACTAACAAAATTTTCATTTTCGTAGAGTCTGATTTAAACATTTTGTTTACGTTAAAGTTTAACTTAAAAGCAGGTTCAAATTAAATTCTAGTGTAAACTTTAAAGATTAAGATAGACTTTTGACGTTCAATAACTATTATTCTTCATCAATCTTGTTATGTAAAGTATCGTAGATTCGTAGTAGTTAAGCATCATTCACTTCACCGACGGAGGTATATAGAGCTACATAGGTGAATTGAACCCCTCAAGGTTTTTTTAAAAAATTATTTTTAATATATATATATATATAGGACAGAGTTATTTAAGAGTCATATTGAACCCTTCAAAATTTCAAAAAATAAATATTTAGATCTTTCTATATTAAATTTTTGGCTCCGTCACTGATTTTCGCTTCCTTGTTGGATACATCACCAGCGTACGAATACCTTGGTAAGTGGAAGATCGTCTATTCCAACCCTAATAATATTACATTGACCATAAAACAGATGATGAGCGATAGAGTCTAATCAAATCATAAATGAGTCTTAACTCTTAACACATTGCTTAAAAGTTGATTACAAGTTTAACTTTTGTTAACAATTTGTTTAACTTATATCAGTTATTCTTCTGACCTGTCAACGTATTTAATTTGGCATATATAATTTATGAATTATGAATTGTTCGGATATTATATGTCCTCATAATTTATAAAATTGCATGCTATAAGAACATTCGATTTTTTATAACAATTTTAGTAGTTGCCAATAAAATCCTATTTATCTGTAGACATGACATACATAATAGAGATGCTAATGGCACGAGTTTGATCCTAAGCCTAATTGGACCCTAAAGTTGCTCGAGTCTAAGTCTAACTTACAAATTTTTTAAATAAAAATTACAAAACGATAACATTTTACTTTTAAAGATCGAGCCTAAGATTGAGTCGAGCTTAGACAGCCTGAACTTGAGGTTCTGCTCGAGGCTCGATCAATCTAAACTTAGCCAGTTGTTATCCCTAATACAGTAGAAAATATAATGAAAAAAAGGATGTGATTGATTACAAAATATGATAAGTTAGGCATTAAAATAAAAAGTAACCTCATTTAGACTTGGGTTAGTTACAAAAAAGTTCTAATTTTTACTTAATTTTATGATTATAGCTCGAACTTAAAAAAAATGACAATTCAATACTCAAATTTTTATTAATTTTTAATTTTAAATCTAACTTCTAATTTTTTTTTAATTCTAGCCTGATATTAGTATCTTTGTTAATGTTACTGTATATGTCAGACTTAATAAAACTAATTAATTAAGTTTGATTAACTGAAACCATAATGTTTGTCTCTATAAGGATGTTCGTATTCGAGTTGGGTGTTCTAATTATAATTATAATATTAAATAAAATCGAAGATTTTTTTAAAGTTAACCCTAAGACTTCGAAAAGTTTATGGTATCCAAACCTGCCTGAGGGTTGCTCTTCTATCCTTCTTGAGGATAGCTCAAGGGTCGTGTTTTCCGGTATTGTAGTTTAGTTTTCGCGTCTTTCTCCTATTGAGTAAAAAAAAAAATTCGCGTTTTCTATTTTTCAGTCTCGAACCTAAAATTGGCGGGAAAGAAACGCTACTGCTCTCTTCCCCTGCTTTTGCTGTTAATTTGGGAGAGAGAATGGAGGCTTCGGGAGATTCAAACTGGAGAAAGGAAGTTGATGAGAAGCTCAACCGCCTTCACTCCCTCCAGTTCGGTGTCGACTTGGCTCTCGAGAATGGTGACTTCTCCACCGCCTACGTCCTCGCCCTCCGCCTCCACGGCTTTCTCGACTCCCATTCTCTCACCGACCTCGATGAAGCGCTAACTCGCCCCATCCGCCGCGAAGCCCTATGTAAACTCGATTCTGCTCGCCATTCTCTCTTTCCCAATTCTGACCGGTACTGATTGTTAGGTTTATATATATATAACTTCTTATGCCAATATAATGTGGACAGGCTTTGATTTCGCACTAGATTTTGTTTTTACTTCTTTTTCTTATTGTGTTTTAGACTTTTATTTGTATTGTGGACTTTGGAGGTTAAATAGAGACCATGGTTGTTTGCTTACGTTCCAGGAGAGCATTTGAACAAGCAGGTAGAGTTCTTGGCAAGGTTTTTGAAAGGAGAGTGGGTGTTGAGAAGATCAAGCAGTCAAAGTATTTCCAATCCCTTCTTCATCGATATGGCATAAACTCTTCCAATGAACCGGTATGGCATGTCTATAAACTTGATGCCTTTCTAGTCTTTTTGCCTAATTGAGTAATCATTTCAATGGATAGCTTGTAATACTATTTAGTACTAGTCATTGTTCAATTGTTCTTTAGTCTTCGAATGAAAGAACGTTAGAAAACAGGGGGAAAAAAAAGAAGAAAAAATGAAAGACTTTTCTGATGATTTGTCTCAGGTTGACCAATTGGTGAGGAAGGAAAACTCGGATCGCAAGACATCAAAGGTTCTGATGCAGGCGAAGTTGACATCTTTATATGGAAGCAAAATCTCGAAAGCAAACAACAGCTCACTTACGAACTCTTTGAACTCCAAAAATGATATATCAGATGACTGCATGATTGTAGAAAGGGATCATTCCTGTCAAAATCAACCTGGAGTTCCTGCTCTCTCTACAAAACGTCCACTTACAGACATAAGTAGCCCCAGATACGATTGTTCGAAGTCACTATCAAGCAACGAAGAAGCAAAATCAGATGTTTCTGGAAGTGCATTTGTAACTGCGAGAGCGAAAATGGTACTTGTTGGCCACTTATTGCCCTTATCCTTTTTGCTGTGGTTTATGTAGTATTATGTGAGCTGTAAGTAGAGGATCCATCATTGACGTTTTTCTTCTCGACCACAGTATGGATATGTTTTGCAACTGTAGCCAAATAAACGTCAAGTTGACATAATAAATTGGGAAGATGGATGTTACCATACTGATTCATATCATACAGCAATGACAGCTTACAAATTCTGTTAGGCATCTTAAGTTGCTTTCTTTTCTACAGAAGTAAATGGCTCTAAATCAATTCTCTGCAGCTCTTACATGCCAGAAAATAGTAATAGGTTCTCTATCTCTATGAAACTTTTTACTGGAAGTGAATTCTTCAAATAGGTTCATAGTGATGAAGATGATGTCTTAAAGGGTATTAATATGTATTTTTCTGAATAGACATAAGCACCAAGTACGCAACATCGGAAAGTTTGTATGAAAAAGAGAAAAACATTTTTCTGTTGGTCCAATGTAAGCATATTGTCACTACCTTTTTTTATTAGGAAATGGATGCGAGGGAAAAAAGAGGGTTGACAGGTTCCCCTAGTGGATCTGCTTCCCCACAAAGTGATAACATAAACCGGGGCTATGGGGCCAGGTATGGTTTTTCTCGCCGTGGTGTTCGTGGCAATTTCATTCCTCCTATAAAGTCAAACGGGGGAAGCACTGGAACTATGAGCGCAGGGGTTGCAGGAAAGGGTGATGATGCATTAGATGACTCGACGAAGAGATGGTGAGTTCAGTGATTCTCATCCTGTTTGTACCAATAGCTGCTTCCTCTCAACTTTTTTTTGATATTCTGAATTTGGAATTAGACTGACATTCTACATATTCCTTTGCTAATCCAGCTTGGAAATGCTCTGTGGACCTGATGGTGAACTTCCTGAAAAGTTGAGAAACTTGGAGCCTCGTCTCATTGAGCACATAAGTAATGAGATTATGGACAGAGATCCAAATGTCAGATGGGATGACATTGGTACCACACACGTCTTCAAAATTCATGCTGCATTCCAGTTTTTTTTCTTCTTCCCCGTGATTCTTATTTCAACTGTTTCTTGACAATTGTAGCTGGCCTGGAGCATGCTAAAAAATGTGTAACTGAGATGGTCATATGGCCTTTATTGCGCCCTGACATATTCAAAGGTTGCCGTTCTCCAGGAAGAGGTCTTCTTCTCTTTGGCCCACCGGTAGCTACTAAATCCAACAAAAGATTTTACGGAATTCTAATGGATTTTTTATTTATGCATTTATTAATATAAGCACCTCATATCTTTTTCAGGGAACAGGGAAAACAATGATTGGAAAAGCTATTGCTGGGGAGGCAAAAGCAACATTTTTCTACATATCTGCCAGTTCATTAACAAGCAAGTGGGTATGAATTGATTTCCCTCATCATCAATTTTTTAACTGCATTTTCTTTTTATGTTTTGAGAACGTGTGAACAGTATTCGCTGTATGATATACTTGTTAAGGCATCCTGAAAATAGCAGATATTTCAAGTGAAAAAGAAACAGGGAGGAGTCCCATTCGTTATACTGCAGAATGCTTAAATTGCACACACCTCATTCAATGTTAACTTTTAAATGTTCTCTTCGAACTGTAGATTGGCGAGGGTGAAAAGTTGGTTAGAGCCCTATTCGGTGTTGCCACTTGTCGTCAACCTGCTGTAATATTTGTTGATGAAATAGATTCGCTTCTATCCCAGGTAAATGTTTTTGTTTGTCTAGAAAAAGTGTCCAGAGGGCACTTTTTAGAAGTTGAATGACTAGGATTGATAGTATCCTTGGGATGATGTGATTCTTTAGCGATTTGGCTTGGTCCATAGAAACAATAATCTGTAAGTTACGATCGATACTGGATTTAAATTGTTATTGTTCTTTATGCAACATTACTCGTTGAAGAGCATGTCATTAATTTTGAAGGGGCCTCATCATAATTATTTTAGTACAAATTATCTGTTGTTTACCACAAAATATGTAAAACTTAAAAACTCTTTTCATGGTTGCAGCGTAAGTCTGAAGGTGAGCATGAATCAAGTAGACGACTCAAAACGCAATTCCTTATTGAAATGGAAGGCTTTGATACTGGCAGTGAGCAAATTCTACTTATAGGTAATATTTTGTGTTATGATTGGGTTTGTTGCGGTAGTATTACTTATACTCTTCCCCATTTTTCCACTTCTGCACCACAATATATCATAGAACACTTCAAGAATTTAATAGGATATGAACTTCTAACAAACTAGGAAGGACCATTTATCAACAGCTTTAGCTTTTACACGGCAAAGTTTGGAATAAGGGCCCTTCTCCCCTTTGGTGAGGCTATGCCATCTGAGATTGTCGCATGTCATGAATGGAGAACTGTTATCTTCCTCTCAACTTTCTTGGAATTACATCTTTTAAGCTTCTTGACCATTTTTTTCCCCTTCCCATCATTCCCCACCCCTTCCTGTTAGCTGTATTACGCCTTTAAGGTTGAAATTCCTTGTGCCTTCTGATGCAAGATTCCTCAGTTTCTTCTTTCTTTTTTGCTTCTGTTCTCATTGTTAAAAAGTGAACATTTTATCAGGAGCAACAAATCGACCTCAAGAACTTGATGAAGCAGCTCGAAGGCGACTCACTAAAAGACTTTACATCCCTTTACCATCATTAGGTGAAACCCCCCACAATTTCCTATTTACCTATTGGATTCATTGCATAATGCCACTTTGAATCTATAATCCTGACTTGCTGCTATTTGAAATGAAGAAGCTAGAGCTTGGATAATCCGAAATCTCTTAAAGAAGGATGGATTGCTTAAGCTTTCACAGGATGAAATTGATACCATATGCAATCTGACAGAAGGTATATAACACTATAGTTTTATGAGTAATCATACTTCCCGTCAGAAATTGTAGGCCCCTTGGTTTTTAGATTTGTTTTCTATTACTTTTGCTAGGATATTCAGGATCGGACATGAAAAACTTGGTGAAGGAAGCATCTATGGGTCCACTAAGAGAAGCTCTCATACAAGGTATAGAAATCACAAAGCTGCAGAAGGAGGATATGCGGCCAGTTTCTGTTCAGGTAGTGGCCATGAATGTTTGTAAAGGAACTCGGTATATCTCTCTCTTAGTTCGTTGCTTTCGATCCTTATAATTTCACTTTTTCCTTTGATACAGGACTTTGAAAATGCACTACAAGAAGTTAGACCTTCAGTTTCTTTGAGTGAGTTACATATATTTGTGGACTGGAACAAGAAATTTGGAAGCTTGTCGTTGTAGACTCCATTTCATTGTTGTAAGTAAAAGATAAAAATAAAACTCTGCGACTTCTATCCGAAGTGTAATGCTGATTTCTGACAAATTTGAAATTAGTTACTCTTAGTCATGCAAGCGTACTGCAATCTAAGTTTGAAACAGGTAGTTGCTCAGATATTAAATGCTACACTAGGACTTTATGGCATTGGATCTACTGATAAATCATATTAAAGATTGACTTATGTCTTGGGAAGCAGAAGGTTACATAAGGGTGGTATAATTAATCTAAGATATGCATGGCTGAACTATTGATGATTATAATAAGCTCTTCTATCACCGTGCATGCGAGACTTTCGCGTCTTCTTGTCGCAGACACGAGACTCAATAGGGATGAAAACTAGTTCTCTGTTAGGCAAAGGGTGTATAGACCATATCAAGTAGCTAGGCAGATTCGCTGACCTCGGTGGCGGATATGGATGAGTGTCATATCTAATCATGTCTTCTTGGTGCTTCCCATGTCATTTGTCCATCGCTCCATCCATTCACGCACGTGCATTGTGATCAATTAGTTTTTTCAATCAAAGTACCAAGCCCTGGTTTAGCATCTATTCATAAACACGTGCTCCATCCCAAGTCATTGGATCAAATCCATAAACTTATCAAGACTGACGTAGTCCATGACGACTAGCTAGGCTAATAGATAATTTGAGCATGTCTAATCACATACATACGATCAGGAACTTATTTACTACATAATGTATGCTTCAGGTTATATAACAGTAGAATAATCATGCAACTATTGACTCGTCGAACTGATCAACTAGTTGCTAAATGTTTAATCATTACCTTCTTCTGACCAAAACCCTCAGTCCACCTGCCATATGAGCTGTCAAGAGCGGCACAAACACCGGCCTTGTTGAAGTAAAAGGTTCGATTTCAAACTTCTCAAGTATGGAAGCCACCACGTACTTCATCTGAATGAAGGCCATCTCCTTCCCCAGACACACCCGCGGCCCTGCCTGAAAAATTGGAAACTTGTAAGGACATACCTTCTTCATTACCCTACTTTTGTCAGGTTCCAGAAACCATCTTTGTGGTTTGAATTCCAACCCATCGTCTCCCCAGAGCGCCTCCATTCTGCCCATTCCGTATGGGAAGTAAGTCACTCTATCTCCTGCTCGGACGTCAGTGTTGTCTGGCAATCTATCGTCGAACATGGCGTGTTTCGAGTCCCAGGCTACTGGTGGATATAGTCTCATTGACTCACAGAGACATGCCTCTAGAAAACTCAACTCATCTAATGACTCATAATCCACCAATCTATCCATCACATGTTTCGCCTCTTCGACCAACTTTCTCTTTGAATTGGGATGGCAGGAAAGTAGCCAGAAGAGCCATGTCATTGCTGCTGAAGTTGTGTCTCTCCCTGCCATTATGAAGTTGATGACCATGTCTCTTATGACCAGCTCCTCATGGTCAGCCATTATCAGCCTAGAAAGCAAATCGTTGTTACTGCTATGATTCTTCCCTCCTTCCATTATCTTCTTCTTGTTGGCGATTATCTCATCAACGTACCTGCGAACTTCTTCAACAGCATCTTTCAGCCTTTTCTCCGATCCAATCCCAAGCCATCTCTTAATCTTCCAGACTATGAACAGAGATGCTGCTCCTCGCCTTGCACATATCTCTGACGCTACGTCAAAAGCCTTGGTCAGAGGAGGGACAGGTAGAGAAGGATCTAACGAACATGGATCAACCCCTAGAGAAACCTTACAGATCATGTTGAACGCAAGCCTTCTAAGCAACTCCTGCAAGTCCACAACTTTTCCGGTTTCCGCCAACTGGTCCAGAACTGGCAATAGCCTGTTACCAACTTCTTCTTTCAATGTCAGGATGAAGAACCCTCGGAGGGACTTGGCCGTGAACTCATGACTCACCAACTTTCGTTGTATGCGCCAAAGCTCTCCATCCACGTTGAATATGCCATAGCCCAGAAAGTCACCGAGAATTTCGGTAAAAGGCTTCCCTTTTGGAAAGTTATTAAAGTTAGTTTTGAGTATATACTCAACATTTTTAGGGTTAGCCGTCACGATAGTTCGACGTGCACCAAGGCGGTGTACAACAATAGTGTTGGTTGCTGATTCTGCTAGCAGTTCAGTGTACCAATCTAACAGGCGGGTTCGGTTTTGATAGTAAGAAATCAAGCATCCAATTACAGGATAACTGTGTGGCCCGTGGCCTGACGAGAATCTGGGAACTTGTCGAGATGTGCATAGAATCAAAATGAGCGTATAAAGTAGCAGAACGTTTAATAGAACCAAACATAGGAAGCCAAGAGGGATTGTTAGGAGAGAGCCAAAACTTTCCATTTTAGCATGCAATGCAATTGGCTTGAATAGAAATGGCCAGCCCGTGATGTATAACGTAATCATATATAAGCCAATCTAACTATAAATATTGCACCTCCTCTTTCTATTTAAGAAAATGAAGAAGACAAACAATAAGAGTTGTCATATATATTCAACTCAACGCAAATAAGTTCTAATGATTCAAATGGCTATACCCACGAGGTCATGTAGGGCATGTGCTTTTTCCATCTTATTATATATGTTTTTTCTTAATTGTTATAAATGTGTTTTGGTGTTATTCTTATTACTTATTGTTTGGTGGTTATGGACCACAATCATAGAGGGAACATGTAGTGTTAGCATCCCTTTAACTGTTATTCTTTTTTTTTTTTTAAATCTCCAATCCTCTGACTAGTTAGTTTGTCTGCTTTCCCATTAGGTGCGTATTAGAATCCTGCCTTCTTTTTGCTAAATTTCTATTCTATTTCTTTCGTATATGATGCTGTATAAGCCAATTACAAGTAATAGATGAACAACGTACATGAGGTGTTTCTCTGCAGGAAAAAGATAAATAAATCGACAAGAGAAGTTCCTGGATTGTTGTGATTGACATGCGATTCAGAAGTTGCTATACTTGAAGCACAAAAGGTGGGCAGCTAACTCGCAAGCATTCCATAGGATTGGATAATTTCGAGTCGTGAAAGATAGCGGAAATAGTTCTTCTGTTCTTAAATAATCTTTTGCTTGTTTTCCGTTGATTTCATCCATTTAATTCCTGCAGGGACAAAATAACAAGACAGGAACCTGCTCTTAATAAGCTTTAGTTGGAATGCAAGTACTATAGTTAACACATGAATTAGTTTTCAGTTAACGAGGGTCGTTTCTGTACTGCAGCTTAGTTCATTCGCTTAGAGCGCATCACATCGCATCAAATCACATGACATTCACTGACAGACTCCATACCATGTTATTGGAATCCAACAAGGTATTGCACCAACGTTAGCACCTCAGAAAAATGTGGAATCAATTAAAAGATCCTGCCTTTATCTTCGTCAGATAGATTCTAATTGACTGTAACATGTATTTTTTTTATATCTTTTGAGTGAATGCTTAGTAATATATCATTATTTAATTAATAATTCAAGGTTAATCAACTGATAAAGTTAAAGAAATAAGGAATTCTTAAATTATCAAAACTTTACTTTTTATACAGGTCTCGGAGAATGTTTAACAGTCAAATATGTAACCTTAATTTGAGGATTTATTAAAAATTCCTTCTCAATCAATCTAGCCATCCCTTCTCGTACATTGGTTGATATACCCCACAACTTCATTTCACTCTTATGATTATTATTTTTGAGAAATTTAAAGAATGTGATGATAGGTCTTTCTCCTCTAGGCTGTCTTTTGTGTCAGCTGTCCTTTTAGTTGCGTCCCGAAAGCAACATATTGATAGAAATGAACAAGGTGGTACGTGCTCCTGCTTTTATATGAAAGAGTAGAACTTAGTAAGAAGAGAAGTTATTTATGTTTAATTAAGACAAACACTAGATTGCAATTCCAATCCAATGGCTGGGGTTTGTAGTAGGAAAGCTACCATGCAATGCCAACGAATGAATTGAGGAAGAAGACAACACATCAACTAATAGATGTGGAAGTTTGTACATAATAATGGATACTCTATGAAGTCAGAAAATAAATCAAGTATAAATGTATATCTTGTTCCCATAGTCCATTATATGGAAATGGACTGCTCACGAATCAATCAATTACTTCTATTACAAATCTTAATTGTGAACTTCAAAATGATGTTGCGTAATACTCGGTATAGTGTCATGTATAATACCATGTAATGAAAACGTCTTTCTAGAGTTTGCAGCTGAAATTTTAATAGAAGTTAATGACAAGGAGAACAAGTGTTATAAAACTATAGGGGTCTAGCAAATTTAACCTTTAAATTTATCGATTTCATCCTTGTAACTTTTGAAACTTATCGCCTATCAATCTTCCATCTTTTTCTATTTAAGAAAGTTTAATAGAGACCCAAAAAATGACGACAATTTGGGAGCACAAGCCACAAACTACGTGAATCATTAAGGGATATTGTCATTTCCTACTCAATGAAAATGACATTGCCCCATTTTTAAAGGTAAATGAACAAAATGCACTATTTTGATTTTTGTTTGTTAGTCATTCATCCCTCTCGAGTTGCTTCTAGTTTCTCACACTCAACAATGTCTCCTTCCATCCGTCTTCCACAACTTTAGGGAGCTATATGATTGTATAACGTCTCCATCTTCCATATCCTTAGTTTAATAGGTATGTATGAAGAAAAGCTTGAAATTTTTTAGGTTTCCTTTGTTAAAATTTTAGGGTTATATTTATTAAAATTTTGGGTTGACAAATATTTCTTAAGAGATCTATATTACACCATATACTCTCTTTTGTCTACTTCTCATCCACTAATGAATTAAAATTTCAAGGTTTATATTGCATTAACGGTTAATTATATTGGATCTCCATGTGATTTAGACTTTCTTCACATCAGTCCAAAATGTTTTAAAACTATCATTTATATTTCTAAGGTTTAGTTTTATTTCACTCATACCCTTGACACTATTCTGCACTAAAACCCCTAACAAAGAATGGGAAAACAACACTGTGTAGATACATTAGGTCGTGCCATATAAAATATAGTGCTGTGTGGGGGGTGTGGTGTCGTGTTAATCATATAATCAACATTGCATGAAGAGAAAAGAAAAACATTAATTTTCTTAAGTATATACAAAGAATCCTTATGTAGTAGGAAAGAAAAGGGAAGAAATACTACACATATATCACACAAATCCTAATCAGCCATCTTTATGCAAAAATAAAAGGAAAGGAAGACTATTTTGTGAAAAATAACAACATCGTAAGTATACACTCTTGTTTCTCCATCTGATTGGTTTATGAAATTATGGTGTCTTCATTTTAGGGGTTTTCTATTAGGGTTTCGATTAGGGATATTTGAAATCTTCAAGCTTCAATTATTAATTCTTTCTTAGGGTTTCAACTAGGGTTTGCCATTTATGGTTTTTTTATTACGAGCTTTCTATTAGGGTTTTCAATTAGGAATGTTTTGTTAAGATTTCAATTAGAATTTCTCAAATAGGATTTAGGATTTTTTATTAAAGTTTATCAATTAACAGTTTGGAATTTAGAGTTTTCTATTAGGGTTTCAGTTAAGGGTTTCAAATGAGGAGGGTTTTAATTAGGCTTTAAATTTAGATTTTTTTTGTTAGGGATTCAATTCATTGTTTTCATTTGTTATTCTTATATATTATACTGAAATGGAAGGTAGGAATATGGTAATAGTTGGTTTTCAAACCTACTGAGGGATTAAAGTGTTAGATTACTGAATTACACTATATCAGAATGAATTTGGTGCATTTAGAATATGATTTTTATGATTTCATTCACATGCATAATATGGGCATACACACATGAATTTTGATTTAGAAAAATTGCACTTAATTGACATGTTTTGGGATATGAAAGTTTTTAAATAATTGTGACATGATTATGCATTTCTAATATCTTGTATTTTGATTTACCAATAAAAAGAATTGATGGATTACAATTATTAATTTGAAGTTATTTGTCACAATTGAAAAATTGATGGATTAAAATGTATATTTAGACTAGGAAAATTTTCAAGTAGCAAGATAATTGACATGTGAAAATTCAAGATGACTAAGCCTATAAATTGAGTGACATATGGTAGTAGAATTTAGTGACAAATGGCAAAGGAACTAACTAACATTTGGTAGCTTAAAGAGTGGACACATGTCTTGTTAGATTTCTTGACAAATGTCCTTCTACTAATCTTACACCTATACCAACATAGACACTTCTAGCACCATCTTCATGTGTCTGCTTTACTCACTCCTTCTCCCTCTCACTATCAAAATTTACTTCTCCTTCGCATCTCTATGTTTTGCCTAATTTTTTTTCAATTGCCACACCAAAATCCATGCAAAAATCCTTTATAAAGATAGTTTTAGAAGTAGAACATTGTTAAATTTGTTGTCATCTTCTTGTCTTTGTTGAAACCATCCTACTCCCACTTGTTCTTGAGATGATCTTGCATGCATATGATGCAAAGCAGGCTTGATACTTTGAGGTGGCATTTAAGCTAAACAAGTAAGTGAAATAATGTTCTTTGTGGCATGTGATATGATGATTGATTAGGGATGGATTGTGTTGGACTCCGAACTTTTGATGAAAATTAGAAATATTAAAATGAATTTAAATGAGAAAGAAATTGGTGAAAAAATTTATGAATTTAAGAAAATTTGATGAATTTAAGAAAAATTTATGAGAAAAGAATT